>CANTUT010000555.1:305000-315000 GCA_947687605.1 Reutealis trisperma
CACAATGAAGATAGACTGCGAAGGAATGTGTCTTGTATCTAACCTATGTGTGTGTGTGTGTATATATATATATATATATATATATATATATATATATATATATATATATATATATATATATATTGTTTAAAAGAAATTATAACAAATACAATCTTCTTCTTTTTTTTTTTTTTTACTAATGTGAGTACTTTTAGTGGTGTGGATCCTATGGATAATCACAACATATCAATAATATCATTTTTTTTTATTAAAAAACAAATAATTATAATAATTTGGATTAATAACTTATTATAAGACGAGCTTATGTTTGCATTATGTTAAAATTAATAATTTTAATCTCCATATTAATTAATAATTCAACACATTAATCTTTATTATAAAATTATATATTTTTTATCACATTTTAATTTTTGATATTTTAAATTAGATTGTGAAACACTTCAATTCTTTAATACTATGTTTGCAAAGGAGAGGGAAAATGAGGGGAAAGAAAATGGATGAAAAATTTTTCTTGAAATTTGTGAAAACTATTTTTTTTTTAATATTTTACATAAATTTCAAGAAATTTTCCACCCATTTTCTTCCCAATCCAAGGCTCCTTTTCGAGAGTATAGAGCTAACGTCGGTCAAATATCGCTATCTAGTGAGATAGTCTATGCCTACTTTTTGAGTGTAGTCTATGCCTACTTTTTGAGTGTCTATAAGGGTCACTACTCTTCGTACTATCCCACATCGACTACAAATCAAACACAAGGGCTCAGCATCCCCCAAAAGACGCCGGTCTCTATTGGATCCTTAGTAATTGACCTTTTTCAGATACTGCTTCCCTCTGTCGTTGTGGAGTAGAGGTGAGTTCAAGCATGTTGCTCTCTTCTTTCATTCTGACAAGACCACTTCGATGTCTTCCTTATTGCCCGACCCTTTCATGGATCCCACCATCCCTTGCCCCCACCTCTCAAGACTTGAGACACTGTGTAAAAGCCCTTAGGTCTCCTACTATTTTGTATTAAAAGCTTTTAGGTCTCTTACTATTTTGTATTTTCCCTTTTATGAGGTGCGGTCACTAAAACTGTCGATCCATCTGCGTGGTGGAGGAACTTAGTTAAAGGCAGAGATAGAGATATGCCTAACTATTTAGAAAGTATACAAGTGTTGAAAGAGGACAAAGGTAAACATGAGGAATGGAATCTCCAAAGCTACCCATCCTTATAAAAAAATTAGCAACCAAGGGAAAATGCACGAGCAAGCTAGGTTACAGGGCAATCCAAATTGAAAAGAAAATAAGTGGAAAATTTCTTGAAATTTATGTAAAATATTAAAAAAAAAATTCATAAATTTCAAGAAAAATTTTCCATTCATTTTCTCTCTTCTTTCCAAACATAGTCTAAAATAAAAATAAAAATAAAAAATTATTCTTTCTCTCTTCTTCATTACTATCATTAATAAAAATAAAAAATAAAAATTCATCAAATGATGAATTTTTATTTTTTATTTTTATTAATGATAGTAATGAGATTAAAATAATAAAAATTGAAGTGCATGTTAGAAGGTATGAATTCTATTCGTACTTAACCTAAATTATTTTAATCAAAAAAATTATTCCTAGATCTTTCTATAAGGCACCATCAACACAAAATTAAAAGGAGCAGAAAATAAAAAAATTTCTGACAAGATGCTGCCTTTAAATTGTATCATAAAAGTGCATACAGAGTTAGGTTATTAGATTTAGATTAGCCGGCCTAAATGCCACAATAAGCTTACACTTGTTAAACGTGCCATTGAAAGCTTAAAAAGGAAAGGGCACCACTTAAAAAAGGCTTTTAATTAAAATATAGAGATTGTCACTTGTAAGTACAATTATTTCCTTAGAATCAAATTACACTTTATAAAGTTCTTTAGTTGTAATTAAAATAATCTCTTAATTATAAAGGCTAATCTTCTTGTTAGATATTGCACTACCATAAACGTATTATACTATTCTTCATCCCATGTGAGGGTTGTACTCCACTTTTATGGCAATTTCTGTCATTTTGTGCAATTATTACCCTTTAGAAAAATAAATAGAAGATTAATTTGATTGATAAAAAATTATTGTACTTTTTATTTATTGTAAAATATTTTTAAAATTAATACTATTTTTATATATTAGATGCTTTAGAGGATTGCACAAGGATTAAGAAAATTATTTCTCATTTTAAAATATTTATCTTTTGATATTTAAGAATACATTTTAAAAATTAGTAAATTATCATAATTTTAAAATAAAAAAATAAAAATATTTTTTATTGATTTTGATTAAAAAATAAAAATAATTCATATAAATATTTAGTGAAAAATTAATGAAAGATAAAGTTGAAAAAATTATAACTTCATTTTTAAAATTTTAGAATAACAAATAAATTAAAAAAAATATTTAAAATGACAAATATTTTAAAATAAAAAATAATTTTAGTTATAATTAAAGTAGACTAATTTACTTTTATTTTCCAAAGATAAGAAAGAAGCTAGTAGTAAGAGAAAGAAAAACAGATGATGAATGTGAAATTGAAAAAATAATAAATATTATTTATAATTTCAAAAACGATTACTACTAATTTAGAATAAGAAAAAAAAATTCTAAAATATCAAATGTATTGAAATAGATGCAGTATTTAATATAAGCTGAATGTTAAAATTACGTCTCAATCTCATTCATTGTAAAAAATTAATTTTGATTAACATAAAAATTCAGTAAAAATATTTCAAATAAATTAAAAAAAAAAAAAAAAAAAAAACATGGCTTGGCCCCTTTAGATTGGAGGGTCAACACTACTAGATCTATACATGCTTGTCAAGTAGACAAATAATGAAGAGCAAATTCAATGGGACCCCGACCTTTATTAGGATTGTCCAACCAATGGACAATATGTCATTTAATATATATAAATGATGAAAAATTGGTATTATATATTTTAATGATGTATTCAGTAGTACGTAATAAAATATAATATAATATAATTAAATAAATTTTTAATATAAATTTATATTAAAAATTTATTTGATTACATTATATTATATTTTACTAAATGCATTCTAAAAGAATTTACTCATTTGCTAATTAGAGTTTTATTCACAATACCAACTTATATGATATATATTTTCTTTGTCCGAAGAAAATTGTTAACTATTATTTTTTAAAATATCGTAAAATATTTGTTCAATATATATATTCTTATTAATTAAAAAATGTAGTACTTGTGTTTTTTTAAAATTAATAATAAAGATAATAATAAATGAGTATAAATAAGATTATAATTTTTAAGTGAAAAAATATGATAAAATTTATGAGTAGATAAGTAATTAATGATATTTTCTTAAATTTTATAAAAAAAAGAGGATAACTTTTCAGTCAGATGAGTATTTTTTAATTATTTATGAATTTTTTGAATTTCATTGTTGACAATGTATCTTGAATCCAATTGAGTGATAGACTTAATATAATTATAAAAATTAATTTGTAATTTCATTTTATTGTTAAATATAATAAATTAACAACTTATTATACTATTAATCAAATGAAATTATTTAAAAATGAATATTTAAATTTAAATTTGACTTGATATAAATGGACCACAGCTTTTCCTATTATAATCATTATAATTATGATGGAACTTAATTCTTATTAATGGTTGGAATTAGACAATTGCACTTGTAATTATTACCAACATTTTAATGCATCAAATAAAAGTCTGAAAAACTGGTTTCTTATTTTCGTAATAGTGACACTGAAAAATAAAAATTACTACTTCTAGGTACAAATTAAATTTAAGAATTTTAAAGATAGCGGTGAAGATATAAGGATGTCCATGGATCTAAAATGATCTTTTGGTCCAATTAAATACATTAATTTCATTTTTGGTCCAAATAAATCCAATTTTGCTCAAAAAGAGAAGGGTGTTGTGCACCTGGTGCTGTTTTTCTTTCTTTCTTTTTTTTTTTTTTTTTCTCTGCTCTTTTCCTTTTTCCTTGGCCATCACGAGCTCGTCGGCCACTAGCAAACAAATACTAATATCATCAAATTTAATTTTGTATTCAATAATAATAAATTTATCAAAATTAATAAAATAGTTTTATTTTTAAAAAAGAGTAAGTTATTTTTTGTAGAATTCTAAAACAATAAACAAAATTATAGAACAATAATATCAAATTGCAGGTTGAGTCACGGACTAGATCGCTCTATTTAAGACGATTCCTGGCTCTGCCCTAAAATCTGTACAAGCAGAAAATAGCTCGTCGCCCCCAGAATAAAACAATTCATATTGGATACCTCTTAGGACTCAAATTTAAAATTTGAGATACTTTTATATATGTACAATAAAAAGATTATCGAGATAAAAGTTTATAGAGGATAAACACAATTTATGTTAAAAATTCACACATACTTTCAACATTTTCTTAAAAAAAAAAAAAAATTCACTTAGACTAATAAAAATATTTTTTATTAATTAATTTTTCAGAGTATTTTAAATAAAAAAATAGAAAATGATGATCAGAAAAATATTTTTCTCTAAATAAATAGCATTTTAAAGATGTATTTAGTCATAAAATAAAATATAATGATAATAGAATAATTATTTTATGGGATACAAAATGTAAATAAAAGAATTATTTTAAAAATATTTATTTTATACTATAATAATAATAATAAAATTATAAATGCAAAGTCATAATGGAACATACTGAAAAACAGAGAGGTGGCAGCGGCTGAACGGATCAATTCCAGCCGTCCAGGACTGGGGAAGAATTAATAGACTTTGTCCTCTTCAGCACTGCAGATTTGCCCCAATTTCACTCATAGCCATCACCTATACTTCTCATTTAAGGAATACTATCCAATTTTTTTTAAATAATTTTTTAATTTTGATATAAAATTAAATAATTTTAATCTGATAAAAAAAATCCATCTATGATAAGAGACAAAAATATATTTCTTTAATATTTATAAAAAATTTAATTTTCAATATTTAATTGTAAAAACATGTCAAATTTTAGGATTTATGGTATTATTTTTCTCTTTTTATTTAAATTGTAAAAGTATTCTAAATCTATTAATTAAAATTAACGTTGTATTTAGTAAATCTCCCATTACCTTTCATCAAATCCAAATGGAAGGATAAAAAATTGCGGGCTCAAAAGAAAAAAAGGGTTAACTATTTTCTTGCAACTCAACTATTTTCACGCCAACCAAACAAGAAAATTTTCACTTTCTTTCCACACTTTTCCTCTTCTCTTTTTCAATCTTTTCACTTTTCTCTTTCCACCCAATTCCAATTTGTCACTCTTCGTTTCTAAATCCAATAAATGTTCTTCTAGATGTTCAAAAATAAATAAAGTCAATTTAAAAAAAAAAAATTAATTCTCTTTTGCAATATAAACGTAAAGCTAAAACGGTGGTACAAACAATCATTAAAAGTCTTTGAAATTTTCTGGAATTTTTAATATTTTCACTGATATAAAATTATTATATTCTCAATGACAAAAAAAAAAAAAAAAATAGAGGTCATAATAGTGAATAATTAATTTAATTAGATATGATTTGATTGTTTTTTTAATTTTTTTAAATAAAAAAATAAAATATTTTATATTTAAATTTTTTAAATTATAAATAATTATTATTAATTTTTTAAAAGAGACTTCTTTTATTATATAATTTATAATATTATTTTGGTCATTTAATTTCTTTCAGTATAAAAAAACTTTGTATGGCATTTGTATAGCATTGCAACACAAATTAATTAATAATAAAACTTAGTGGAAAAAATTGTGTTATCATAAATTCAAATCTCAAGGTGAAATTTAAGTTTTGTTTTGTTTCATAAAATTTAATTTTTAAAATATTTTTTATACATTTTTGTGTTTGAGATACTTTGAAATTTTGATTAATGAATAATAAAATTAAGGGATTTTGATTAGTTTTAAGATTTTTACAGTCATATAGATTGAAAAAAATTATATTATTCAAAATATTTCAAACCCCATAAAAAAAATTACATTTTTTCGCATGATGATGAAAATCTCTAACAATTTCGATCATTCATTCATAAAAAGCTAAACTCAAATCATCAAAATAAAAAAAAAATTACATCTATCAATTTTTATATTTTTCATTTTTGAAAAATCTACGAATCAGTTGACTTGAAATATTATTAAAAAAAAATACTTATTTGAATCCTTATTTTTAGTCGACCATTTTATAAAAGATAAATCTTATAAGTGAGACTCACAAAAATTGAATTTATCCATATGAAATGATTAATAAGTGAATCTTAGTCCATACCAGTATTTTTCCTAGAGGAGTGGCATGGTCTCAAACCTCCCTTCACAAAACTTAATTAAAAAGTCTTTCTCCCTTATGCACCAAAAAGGGTTAAGTTGGGGCCAAATTAAAAAGTATTTTTTGAAAATTAAGGATAGAGAAGAAAAAATATAAATAATTTATAGTGGTGCGGATATAACATACTCTACAATCATTCTCCAATCTCAATTGAGTATTTTCACTATAGCTAAACTATATATACAATAAAGTTTTCACAAGTTCAATCTCAACTTAATATTTAGGTTACACCAAATCTCACAAGTGTTTTAATAAGACTCACACTCAACTTAATAAGAATTTTATAGGGCTTATTTCCTAATCTAACAAGTATTTATGGCTAACACCTAATTCTTAGAGCATTTAAAACACACAAACTAACATAAAGTAAGAATTTAAGATTTTAAGCCTTAATAAGGCAAATTACAAGAATTTGGTCACTTAGAGAGGTTGAATTTCATTAAAGATCTTTGGAGAAAACATTTATAATTGTCCACCAACAAATAGTCTTTATAAATAATGGTGTGACAAATCTTTTTCTAATAGTTAAAAATGTTGCATTTAATGCTCTGTTAGATAAAAATCGTACTTGCGGAACCTTGGTTGCGGTCACGATCTTCATTTAGCGGTCCAGACTTATGTATAGCAGTTGCGAACTTTAAAATTCTCAAATGATTAGTGATATGTGGCAGAATTTCATTAATTTTTCATATGTCCATTGGGATGGCTATCTGCTACTTGAATATCACGGTTGCGACTGTTATTTTGCAGTCGCAATTTACCTTTCATGCTCAGGATAGCAGTCACAATTGACAAACCAAACTCTATTGTATCTAATAAAATTTTTGCTTTAATTAATTCACGGCAACGACATTTTGGTTGCAGTCGCGACATGATGATTGCAGGCACGACATGCTGGTGGCGATCACAATTTACAAGTTTGAGACAATACTTAGAAAACTTTCTAAATTTCTTGAATTTCAACTTTTTCTATGTTTCTTATATGTAAAAACACACTTAACGCAACTATTAGTGCTATTCAATTTGATTTTCAAGATCAAAATTGAGATTAATTAAATTATAAACCCAATTTAGAGCAACATAAAAAAAAAAATTAAAAGAACTACATTGAATTTTAATTTATCTAAACCCCAATAAATATAGAAACAACTCAATTATCTAAAATTAAGTTTAAACCTTTTTATTAAATTATTTTCTTGCAATGCAGATATCAAATTGAAATTGGTTCAGAATTGGAAGCTTTAGAAATATGAAATAGAAAGTAAATGAAGGTGAATGAAAAGCATGAAATGACATGCAAATTAAAGCTAATTCATCTTTTTTATTTGAAAGTTTTAAATGAAATAAAATGTTAAAAAATGTAAAATAATTTAATTTTTATATTTCTTCCTTTAACCCTATAGTTAAGAAAAGGCCTTTGAAGATTAATTATTCTGTTAACTATCGTTTGTATTTTTAAAAGAAAAAACTTCTAAACAAGGTTAGTAGATTAATTTTTATTTACATTCCATCCTTTTAAGTTAATTTTTTTTAGAACATTTAGCTTTAATTAATTAAAATTTAAACTCAAAATTTTACAATTTTAAAAATAATTTCAATACCATTGAAAATATTAAAATTAATTTTTAAAGAACCACGTGAAATAAAATTATAAATTTTAGGCCTTTTACTGAAGTACCAAAAATTTTCTTTTTCAAAGTACAAAAGAATTACTTATAAAGTATGTTGCTCGTTTTCTAACATTTTCCACGTTATTTCTACTATTTGAAAATGGTAAATTCTTTTTTATAAAATTATAGTAACTATGAGTCTTTAATTTTAACTTATAAAATTCGATCCCAATAATAAAATTTATATTTAAATATTGTTAACAAACTAGTCATGGAGCCGCGCGTTGAGCGGATATTGACTTAATTATTTTTTTAATAATTTGCAACCAATGAATAATTTAAGAATTTGTTGTAAGATTTTTACTTATATTAATTTATATAATAAATATAATTTTTTTTTTTTTTTTGAATAAAAGCAGGAAACTATTATTAACCAACATGATTCAAGTCATATGCATGTGCATCCTGCGAAATTGAAGGAACTAAAACTGAACTACAAGGCCAAGGAAGATATGTTGCGTTCACCAAAGCGTGAGCAACTATATTTGCTTGCCTACGAACATGAGAAACGGAATAATTACCAATCCGTTGAAGAACATGGCATTCCTCAACCAAAGAGCCAAACTCAGACAAATTGGCTGGAGTATTATGCATGGACTGCACAACAATTTGCGAATCCAACTCAATTTCAACATCCCTAAGCTGTTGTTCCCTCAACCATATCATCGCCATTTTCAGCCCAATAGCCTCCCCTTCATAGATTGAAACCTTCACCCATAAGCAATCAGATTTGCACCCAACCAATAGCCCCTCAGCATCACGAATCACCATGTCAACACCCAACACTAAACCTCCGTTGAAGAAAGCTGCATCAATATTACACTTCAGCTTCCCTTGTACCAATCGAACCCAAAAATGTTCCGCAGCCAAGACTTGAATTCCCATTACATCAATCCCTTCACTGTCCCCTTGTACTTGTTGTTGGAAAATGAATTCCATATCGAATAATAACAAAATATAAAAAGGTTTTATAAGTGAGTGAATGTTATACTTAGTATAAACCAATTGGTTTTGTATAAGTGGGTTTCAACACTTGTCCACTTATAAACCCACGTATGTATGGGCCCATAGACTTTAATATAGTATTAGAGCTTCATGCTCAAACGGGTTAGATCCTATAATCCATGTTCAAGCCTCTCGTTGTTGGACTGATGATGATGCTAGTCTAGACTGAAGCTGAAAAAAAGATGCCAGCCGGTTCATTTGTGAGCAAGTGTCAACAGACCTATTGATATTGGCCACGGGCCAAGCCCAGTTGCACTTGAGAAGGTGTGTTAAGAAATGAATCCTGTATCAAATAATAACAAAATATAAAAAGAATTTATAAGCAAGTGAGTGTTGGACATAATACAAGCCAATTAGCTTTGTGCAAATAAGTTCCAACACTTATCCACTTATAAACCCACGTATATATGGCCCATGGACTTTAATACTTGTATCCAATCAAATAAGAAAAAGAGCCTATGCTGAACAACTGCTTGGGGGTTTAACCAAGTATTACACCATAGTTTATTATTTCATTAACACCAAATAGACCACAATATGGTGCCAATTTTTCTAGCTCTTTCCTCAAACATTAAATGCACATTATTAAGGATACCATTCAATAGTATCCGCTCCCACAAGCACAGGTAAATTGCTATCAAAAAGAGCCCAACACTCTCTTGCATATTGACAACCAAAAAACACATGCCATGGATATTCAATATCTCCTTCACACAAATGGTAAGAGAGATGAACTGAAATGCCCTTATCCCATAGAAAAATATTTAAAGGTAAAGTTTTAGAACAAACCTCCATAAAAACATCAAAAATTCACGGCGATAGTCTCAACTTCCATAGATGTTTCCAATCCACTTGAGTATTCGGATTTGGCACCTGGGAAAACATGCTACAAAGCTTATACCTAGTCTTAACTTAGTAGAGACCATCCCTCGAATGCTGCCAAACTAACATA
>CANTUT010000555.1:320000-377500 GCA_947687605.1 Reutealis trisperma
TTTTGATTTTTATTCAATGGGGTACATAATCCAAACTTCAAATCTAATTTTTCAAATTATTTTTTGCCATTTTTCAAAATGTAATTAATTACTTTCTAAATAATATTTGTAAAAGAATCTGTGATTTTCCTAGAATCCAGTAAGGGCTAGAGAAGATATTTCAATTTTTAATTAATATAAACACCTTACTTGGTATTAATATAAATACCTTTCAAAAGGAAAGGTATCAACCTTTCCTTTTCACCTCCAAACCCAAATCAAATCAATCAATCTAATCAATCCATAAACTTCTCCACTTAATCATGAAATGAACTACATAGGTTTTGATTTTTATTCAATGGGGTACATAATCCAAACTTCAAATCTAATTTTTCAAATTATTTTTTGCCATTTTTCAAAATGTAATTAATTACTTTCTAAATAATATTTGTAAAAGAATCTGTGATTTTCCTAGAATCCAGTAAGGGCTAGAGAAGATATTTCAATTTTTGATTAATATAAACACCTTACTTGGAATTAAAGAAATAATTATGTGGTTCTCCTAAATCCATAAGGATTAGAGAGAAAACTCTCTTTAATTTGTAAATATTTATTTTAATTGTTTTATTAACCACCCATATAACATGCATTCATATTGTACCATGTTCATGCATTTTATTATCATTCTATAAATATTATTCATGAAATCAGTTCTCTAAGTCAAATTAAACTTAAGAGCCAAATCGCGATTATTTAAAATAAAAAATCTAGTCCTCAAACTCAACCTGATTCGAGACTAGTGGTTTTATCCTTAAATAAATTAATTGCGAATTAATGAATTGGAGTCACAAATTGGATTTTTCCCTAATTTTTCCTTTTAAAAATAAATTAAAGTGGTGACTCCTGAAATCATTTTTCAAATCACAAATCAATTTTTCAAACGATAGTCATTCTAACCTTGAGTACCAAAACTCGTTCTATGACCTTCTTAAAAATCGCTCAGTCTTTCCTTAAGGCAAATCTTCCTCGAGCGAGGGAGGGGCATTTTCGAGTGAGATATCACGATAGTAAGCAAGAATCACCTATCTGTAGATTTAATCAAGACCTCTTTATCTATTTGAGATAATAATTTAGGATGCCGCCCCTGCAACCTTTTCCACAGCCTATCATTCAAATACCTAAAAATAGATTTTTTATTTCTCCCAATCATAGTGGGAGACCCAAATATCTACTAGTATCCAAAGGAGCTAAAACACCCAAGCAAGAAGATAAAGTCTGATATACTGAATTAGGAACATTGGCACTGAAATAAATACCTGGACCAAAGTTAGCCGCCTACCCTAATATGTTTTCATAATTGATCAACATATTCCTTATAGTATGACATTCACCAACATTAGCAGAAAAGAAAAAAGTTGTCATCTACAAATAGAAGATGGGAAACGTTAGGAGCACCCCTAGAAACTCTACACCCATGGATTTCACCTATCAACTTTGCTTTACGAATCATCACAAACAGCTCCTTTGCACAAAGGATAAACAAATAAGGGGAAAGAAGATTCCTTTGCTTCAAACCCCTACTAGGAATAACCGAACCCACAACATCACCATTCATTAACATAGAATATGAGACGGTTGAAACACACAACATGATCTAATTAATAAAAGTAGAATGAAAACCCATCTTCTCCATCATAGTTCTAAAATACTCCTAGCTCATTAGGTCATATGCCTTACTAATGTCTATTTTTAAAGCCACAGAACCTGTCTGACTCTAGGTTTTATGCTTTATAAAATGTAAAACCTCAAATGCAACAAGCATATTATCAGTAATAGATCACCTCGAGACAAAAGTTGACTAAGACTCAAAAATCAAAGCACCCAAACAATTCTCAATCTACTAGCCAAGACCTTAGCAATAAGTTTATAGAGGATATTACATAAAGCTATAGGCCTAAGGTCTTTCATAGAGACTCACATTTAGGAGTAAGAACCATAAGAGTATCATCTAAAAAAATGGGAAAACAACCAGAAATCAACCAACTATTGCAAGCTTGGAAAATATCATTACCAATTTGAGGCCAGTATCAAAAAATTCTTAAAGCTAAAAATGTTTAATTAAATTATTATTGTACAAACTAATCTAATAATAATTTAATTTTCCTGTTTTAAATAGGCAAGTAAAAATTTTGGTATTTAATGCTAAAATAATGCTTTTGCAATTGAATTATTTACAATAAAAATGTTTATTAAATTCTTATTTTACAAACTAATCCTTTAGTAATAATTTAAATTTTTATGTTCTAATTTGTTGATTCCATGTTTTAAATAGGTACACAAAATTTTTGGTATTTAACACTGAAAATAATAGTTTTGCAATTTAATTATTTATAATAAAAACACACAAGCGGCAGGAGATATCCTTCTATTTTTCTCTTCTTTCTTTCTATACTTTTTGTCCCTTAGTTTAGAGTTTCAACTGGGCAAACTGAGAGACATAAGAGGGCATACTCCTTTTTTCTGTTTCTCTTTATTTTGAAAATAATTTTTAGTAGATCTTCAATAATTAGCGCCTGGTATAGACTTCTTTTGTGTAATGATCCTATCCGATTTTGGTATTTGCATGATGAGATTTGACTACTCTGTGATGTCTCCACCATAAAAGACTACGGCTTTGTTTGGCCTTCCGACAAGCTACATTTCTCAGAGTTTCACTTTAGGAATAAAGGTTGAAGGGAGGGGGAAGAGCTTGCTATTGCTGGCATCAAGTTTGCATGGTTTAGATTTGGGTTTTTTGTATTGTTTTTTACTGCCTTTCATAAATAAACCTCTTCATGCTGATGAGACCTGTGCTAGTTGAGATTAGAGGCCCTCTATGGTTTTTGTTCCACTCATAGGTCAACAAATATATGGTGGGTGAAACTTTTTCCACAACAAATCAAGATTCCCTATAAGGTTTCAGCTACAAGCCTTGTATGATCTACAGAGCTTCTTCTCTTATGTTGGTAATAACCACCACAGGTGGTGCAAGATGAATGAATGGAGATTATAGTCAAGAAGGGTGAACAGACTTAGAACTAAGAAAAAATCACTTTACTTAACCCAAAACAAGTATTTACAGTGGTTCTTTATATATAGTAGCTAGACCTAACAAACTAACCAAATAAAAATGACACATTCATTAAGTTGGAACCAACTAGAAATAATTAATGTAACTAACTAGTTATAACTTAAAATAAGACTGAATACTCTTCATCTCCTAAGTTGGAGCATGGGGATCAATCATGCCCAAATTGGAGATCAACTTGAAAAATTAGGGCCCAGACAGAGTTTTGGTGAAGACATCAACAAGCTAGTGTGTAGTGGGAACATGCTGGGGAAGCACAAAACCATACTTGTACTAATCATGCACCAAGTGACAATCAATCTCTAAGTGTTTAGTGCATTCATGAAATACAAGGTTAGCAATAATATGAAGAGCAGCCATTTTATCACACTATAGAGAAATAATAAGTGGTACTTGAATTTGGAAATTAGCTAATATGTAAGAGTGCCACTATAATTCACAAACATTAAAGGCAAGACTCTTATATTCTACTTTAGCTGAGGAGCGAAAAATAGTAGTTTGTTTCTTTGTCTTTCAAGAAATTAAAGCAAATCCAAGAAACAAGCAATAGCCAGTAAAAGACCTTTTTGAATCAGAATATGAGGCCAAGTCTGCATCATAGTAGCCTTATAGTTGTAGAGTACTATGTGCTGGATAAAATAAACCTTTGGCTGAAGTACCTTTAAGATATTTGAAAGATACAAAGCAGCCTGCTAATAGTCTTATGTAGGTTACACAAAAAATTGACTGAGTTGTTATACAATAAAAGTTATATATGGTTTTGTAAAAGTTAAGTACAAAAGTCACACAATGAGTCTTCTATACTTATCAAGTGCTTCTATAGGAGAACTAGATTAAGAGGAAAGTTTTAAACCTTCAGGCAAAGGTGTGATGGTAGGTTTGGCTCCTAGTAAACAAACATCAGTAATGATGGCCACAGAATATTTTCTTGTGTTGAATAAGTTCCTTCAACACTTCTTGCAATTTCAACTCCAAGAAAATACTTGGCATAACCCAAGTCCTTAATAGTAAAAAAGAGACTCCAAAAAAACCTTCACAGATAGCAACCCTTGTTGAACATTGCTCACTGATTAGTGCATTTTGTAAACAAGCAATGATCATGATATGATTGCTTAAAACCAAAATCAGTAAGTTTAGAATAGAATTCTGAATTCCACTGCCTTTAAAACCTGTTTTAGGCTATACGATGACCTTTTTAACTTGTAAACTTGTCCTTTCTATGCCTTAGAATATCCTTGAGGTAGAGTCATATAGACCTCTTCATTAATGTATCCATAGAGGAAGGTATTGTTAACATCTAATTGACGTATTGGCCAATTGTTCGTAGTAGCATCAACCAGAAAAATTCTCATAGTTACAAGCTTAGCCACTAGAGAAAAGCTGTCAAAATAATCAATATTTTCAACTTAATGATATCCCTTAGCCACCAAATGAGTTTTTAACTTGTCAACACTGCCATATGGTTTAAGGTTGACTTTATAGTTAGAGTTAATTGCTTGTTTGTGTGGAGGGAGAATATTCAATTCCCATAAATTATTCTATTCTAAAGTTTGTAAATCTAATTGCATAGCATGGATCCACTCTAGATGAGTCCTAGCTTGACTATATGAGGTTGGTTCTTGAATCTATGACACATTGCCAAGAAAACTCATATATGCATTAGAAAAGATGGTATTAGGTATATAGGGAAAAGAGGGTGGTGTATAAGGTGTAGGTTTAAGGTAAGAATTCTAAGTTAATGATGAAAGATGGGATTATGAAAAAGAAAAGTTAGTAACAAAGTCTTATAACCAAGAACATTGAGGTTTGACTCTAATACTATGTCTCAATGGTTGTAAAACAACATTATGATGGTTTGAAACAGCAAGATGAGGATCTGAAACATTAGTAAGTGTTAGGACAGGAGACAGTAATTCTGTAGGTAATAGGGAATCAGTAGATAGAGGGGGAGATTGAGAATGAATGTGATCAATAGAGGAATGTTCTGGTAGAATTAGAGATTGGGGAGAATAGGGGTAATATCAAGGGTATTAATGTTAACAGGTAAAGGTAAGTGACCTGTATCAAGAGAGATAATAGAACTAGCAACAAAGGGAAAGACATCTTCATGAAATTGAACATCTCTAGAAGTAAACAACTGTTGAGAAGCAAGATTGTATAACTTAAATGCCTCTTGACCTGGTTCATAACTAAAAAATACAACACTTAAATGCCCTCGACTCAAATTTATCTTTTAAAGGTTTAGTATTGGTTGCACAGTATGAACAACCAAAACATTTGATATTTGAATAATCTAGAAGTTTATTGTATAGTTTTCAAATGGGTTTGCCGATTTAAGATAGAGGTAGGTAGTCTGTTAACAATATAGGTAGCCATCAATAATGCATGATACTAAAATTGCTTTAGAAGGTTTTATTGGAACATTAAAGCCTTGGCAAGTTGAAAAAAGTGCTTGTGTTTTCTCTCCACAACACCATTCTATTAAGGAATATAAACACAAGATCTTTGATGAACAGTTCCTTTGGCTTTAAAAAATTTGGCTAAGTCTTGGTTTATAAATTCTATATTGTTGTCTAATCTTACAGTTTTAACTGATTTATCAAATTGAGTTATGATCATTTGAACAAAAGCAATAAGAGTTAATGTATTTTGGGATTTATGAGTCGCAAGAAAGGTCCAGATGGCTCTACTATAATCATCCACTGTAATAAGCATATAATGAGCAGGATTTGATTCCTAACATTATCATAGCCTTCTTTAAGTCTCATAAGAAGCTGAATCAATCTATTTGAGGTAATCATATCAATAATGGATCTTGAAACTCCACAAGTATAATGTGGAATAGGCAGTAGGCAGTTTAATTCATCCCATCTCTTCTTGGTCTTATTATAGCATTGTGCTACAGTTTGATTTCCCTAAGTAATAGAACTTACATCTCTCTAGATCTGGTGTAACAATGGTCCATTATTTTCTCCAAACCTCTCACCAATTTCCTCCCAAAGGTCTCTTGTAGATTCAGAGTAAAGAAAGGCTTCAACAATTTCTTTTGTCATAGAACTAAGAATCCATGAGGTTACCATAAGATCAACACATTTCCGTTGTTCCAAATTAGGGCTCTCAATCTCTAGTTTCTCACAACTACCATCAATAAGACTTAATTTTACCTTAGTGCTATTCTTATAGATCGACTCCAAGATAAGTAATTATTACCTATGAGTGCAGCAGTAACTCAGATCATTCCTGAATGATCATGACTTGGCAATAACAAAGGATCAGCATTGTTAATGTTCACAGTTTCTAGTATTCCTCTTGCTAGATTCTTAGACATGCCATAAACACCTCGATCTGCTCTAGTTACATACTCATCTTCGTGATTTGACTCCATAATCAAGCTTATTGATAAGCATCTTCAATCTTACCAATATTTATACATTACAAAAATATTTACAATAAAATATGTCTGCTATATTAAGATAGTTTTTTGAGTTGATTTAAGAACCTGCTAATCAAAGGAACGATGCAAAGACTAATTTTTAATTTTATTGCTTCAATGAAAAAGAAAAATTAGAAAAAATAATTGGAATTAGTAACTTAAATGCAAAAGAATTGTTGGTTGTTAAATTATTTTTGGAGAGGAAAAAATATTATAAATTTATTTAAAAATGACATGAGTGAAAATAGATATAAGAAGTAGTAAAACATAGCATAAAAACAGATAAATATATTAAAACTCAAAATAAATCAGTGAAATAAAAATATTTTTGAGTGGATAAAAATAATTTATTGAAAATAAAGTCAAATAATAAAAAATCCTAAACCCAATTATAATAACCGGTCTATTTTAAATTCTTTTTAGTAAACTTATATTTCCAATTGACCTATTTAAAAATTAAAATTAAAAAAACGTGAGCTAGAGAAATCGCTATTAAAATAAGAGTGAACCAAAGAAGAATTTAAAATTTTAGTATATATAATAATAATAATAATAATAATAATAATAATAATAATAATAAAAAAAAGTTAAAATAAAAAAAAAAAAAACGAAAGTTAGAGAAATCACTTTTATAACAGTGAAAATATCTTTGAGTGGGCGTGTTAAACACAATTATAATTATAATAGCTGTGAACTTTTTAAGTAACTAAATTATATTGGCCTATTTTTTTCTTTTTTACAAAAAAAAAAAAAAAAAAAAAAAAAACTAGAGTATCACTGTTATAGGATCAATGGAGTTACAATGATTTTAGTATATTTAATAATTATTGCGCACATTTTGATGATGCCAACAACTTAGTAAATTTAATTAATACATTATATGATTTTTTTTGTTCCAAGTATTTGCAGCTTGTATAGACATTACACATTGATCACTCTCATTATGCTTAAATCAAAATTAAAGAATTCAGGACAAAGATGAAATTCACGAGTGTTACTATCTCTTCACAGGCATTACCAATATTATAGTAACGAGAATTATCATGTAGTAATGGCTGTTATCATCTAAATGATAAAAAGGTGGAGCTAGACCAAGTTTAAATTTATCCGTTACGAATAAGCTCATAATCATTACAATTAAAAAGTAATGACTGTTGCAGAGCATTCATAGGCAATACCTGTCGCTATCAGGTAAATTTGTAAAGTATCAAACAACCATTATAAATAATGTAAAAGTGAGAAATATCCTTTTTGCACCAGAATTGAATGTGGACCTTACCACTATGAGGAGAAACTCCCAAGTGAGGATAATAAAAGGCTAATTGATTCTAAGTGCAAAGGGCTAAAATCTCTGTTTATCAATAGTAAAGCTAAAAGCGTAATTTCTTTATCTTTTATTAGCTTCTTGTAAAGTCTTGAGAGACTTAAAATCTCAAACTCTTGTTGGATTGTCTGTATTTGTCTAGTGCAATCCTGTGTCACTAGTGTAAAGGGCAAATCCTATATCAACTAAGGGTGTAAGAGCTACTGCACGCAAATCCTAAATAGTGAAATTCTAAATCGAAGATTTAGGAGAAGTGGGCATAGGAGAAGAGTTAGCTATAAACCAGTATAAAATTTGGCTAAGAATTTCTTGCTCTCTACCTCGTTTTATTATTATTGTATTGCATTTGTTTAGCTTATTGCGTATAGGTTAATAAATTGTATTAGAATTCAAAACTTGTACTCATTCCCCTGAAGTATTGCCATATAGGACTCAATTACTGGTATAAGAATTTGTGATCTTATTTGCTTAAAAATCCAGCAATTTTGAGAGCTAAAGATCCACTATGGCAGGTTCATTAAGAACTCCTTTCCAAAAGGGTACATTATAGTATAAGACCTCTATTATTTTATGGTATGAACTACAATAAATGGAAAGTTAGAATGAGATTCTATGAAATCTCAAAAATACGATCTTTGGTAAATGGTAGAGAAAGGCCCTTTCATACCTATTAACGAAAGCACAAATAAACTCCATAATCCCTCTAGCGATATTGCCTATGGCAAGAAGAAGTTGGCATTGAATGATAAAATTGTGGATTTGCTATTCTGCTCACTTAATGAGACTGAACTCAATAGAGTCTCGGCTTGTGAAATGACAGAAGAAAGCAAAAATAAACTCAAGTATCCTTTTAGCTATATTGCCTATGACAAGAAGAAGTTGGCATTGAATGATATGATAAAACTGTGGATTTGCTATTCTGCTCACTTAATGACATTGAACTCAATAGAGTCTTAGCTTGTGAAATGGCAAAAGAAATATGGAATATGTTGAAGATGACTCACAAAGGAGCTAGCCAAATGAAAGACATTAAATTGAACATACTTACTATAAATTTTGAGAATTTCACCATGAAAGATAATGAAACGTAGTATAGATGTTTAATAGGTTCTCTAACATAGTGAATGATCTTAAAGGCCTTAAAAAGACCTTCACTCAAAAAGAGCTAATCATTAAGCTCTTAAGGTTTTTTCTAGAGAAGTATGATTCAAAGTGGATGTTGTTGAAGGTTAATTGACTTTTGAAGAATTGATTAGGAATCTTATCACTTATGAAATGAAAAATAAAAAAAGGCAAGGAAAAAGAGAAAAGAAGAAAGAAAGCACTTCAAAGAAAGAGAAGTTCATTGCTCTAAATGCTTTAATCAAGAAAAATAAAGAATCCTCAAGTGAAGATGATGAACAAGAGATGCTACTTCTTGCTAGAAGGTTTAGCAAGTTTAACAAGGTCATCTCCAAAGACAAATACACATGGAAGAGCATTAAAAAAGATAAAGGAAAATAAGTGGAAGAGATAAAAAATGGGGTGATTCGCTATGAATGCATGAAATCGAATCACATTAGATAAGAATGCCCCAATCTTAAACACAAGAAAAAGGATAAGAAAGAAAGAAAACACATAAAAAAGAATAAGGCTCATGCAGCTTGGAGTGAAAGTGACACTTCAAATGGGGAATATGATGAAGATAAGAGAACTAACATATTTCTCATGGCATAAGAGGATGAACAAGAAGAAATTGAGATAAATCTAAACATTATACATTTGCTAAATTGTAAGATGCATTTGATGACTTACTAAAAAATTTTATGAACACTACAAAGAAGAATTTTGTTTTGAAAAAGAATGTGTCAGTTGAAAAATAAGCATGAGAAAATTTTGCAAGAACCCAAATCAAAACTGAATGAGATTTTAAAAGAAAATTAAAAACTCATGTCTAAGTTACGAGACTTTAAATACTTATTTGAAAAGTTATCTTATAAGTATGATAAAGTTAAGAGTGAGCTAAATGACTCAAAAGAACTTTTGAGAAAGTTCTTTATTGGTAGCAAAATTCTTGATAACATTATTACTTCACAAAGATGTGTTTTTGATAAAGTTGGTTTGAGTTACAATATGGTCAAAGTCAAGAAAGCTAACTATAAAAAACTAATAACATGTCCATATTGTCATTATCATAGTCATGTATTGCAAAGACATCTTATCAAACTTGAGAGGCCATACACTATTAGGAAGGCTTAGATTCTAAAAAAATAAAAGCCTACAATTAAGAGTGTTTAGGACCTTATAGAGTTAACAATGATGGATCTAAAAGTGATTGGATACCAACAAAAAGATGAAAAACTATTATCTTATAAGATCATTCAAGAAATAAGAACAAATGGGTGCTTTATAACGGATGTTCAGAGATAAAACACAATCCACCAAAATGGACACAATCCACCAAGTTGGAGGACAAAAGAGAAAGAAGTGGATGATCACATTAAGGAAATTAATGATATGATGGGAGACATATCCATAGAGAAACCATAAAAATAAAGTAAGATAGAAAAAGAGGCTAAAAGTGAAGATGCACTTAAAGAGCCTACTCATCAACAAAGTGTAGCTCAACATCTAAGACTAAGGAATAAAGTCAAAGACACACATTATTGGAGATCTTATTCCAGGTATAAGAACTAGATCAAAAGTCCACAACAATTATGAATATAGGGCCTTTATATCATAAGTGGAGCCAAAAGATGTAAATAACGCTCTCAAAGATGATCATTGGATCATAGCTATGAAAGAACTAAACCAATTTGAGAGAAGTCAAGTGTGGACAATTATATCAAGATCACAAGACCATTTGGTAATTAGAACTAAACCAATTTGAGAGAAGTCAAGTGTGGACAATGATATCAAGGTCACAAGACCATTTGGTAATTGGCAGCAAGTAAGTGTTTCTTAACAAGCTAAAAGAATCTAAAATTGTGGTAAGATATAATCAAAGTTAGTAGCTCAAATTTATTCTCAAGAATAAGTATAGTTTATGATGAAACCTATGCTCTGGTAGCTATGCTAGAAGTAATTAGAATGCTATTTGCTTATGCATAATTTAAGAATTAAAAACTTTTCAAATTGATGTAAAATGTGCATTTTTAAATGGTTTTATTTAAGTAGAGGTTTATATTGAACAACCTTCTGGTTTTTACAAATGATAAGTTTTTAAATCATATTTTCAAACTTTCAAAAGTTTTATAATCTTTGAAACAAACTCCAAAAGCTTGGTATGAAACATTGAGCAACTTTCTCTTTGAAAATAGTTTTTTTAAGGGTAAAATTGACACAACTTATTTATAAAGCATGTAAAGAAAGAAATTCTAAAACTTAAATATATATTGATGTCATTATATTCAGTTCTACTAATGAGTTACTTTATAAGGAGTTTTCTAATTCTTTGCAAGGTGAAGTTGAGATGAGTACGATAGATGAACTTAACTTCTTTTTAGGCTACAAATCAAACAATTGGAAAACAGGACATTGATCAATAAGCAAAGTACACCAAGGAGCTCCTCAAAAAATAATTTACAATGGACAATACAAAATCACAACCCACTCCTATGAGCAACTCAGTAAAAATGGAGGTTGATGAGAAAGGCAAATCCATTGACTGAAAGCTCTATACAAGTATGCTAGGTTCATTGTGTACCTAATTGCACATATACTTGACATATATTTGGTGTTTGCACGTGTGCTTGATTTTAATCTAGTTCAAAAGAGTCTCACATTGTTGTAATCAAAAGAATGATGAGATACCTTACGGAAATGCCAAACTTAGATTTGTGGTATCCTAAGAAATCTTTATTTGATTTATTTGTCTACTTCGATGCAGATTATGGAGGATGCAAGATTGATGGGAAAAGTACTCATGGTACATATCAATTCTTAGGAAGTATGCTAGTTTCTTGGTTTTTAAAGAAATAAAACTGAGTTGCACTATCAATCGTAGAAGTCGAGTATGTAGTAGTTGCTAGTTGTTACCGATAGTAGTATATGCCTTAGGAGTCATTTAATAATTATGTAATAGTAGATATTTATTCCCAATGGCATAATAAATATATTCATAATGTGAAAAGAATTTGATATTATTGAATATAATCTTTAAGTATTTGTAAGATAATCTATTATCAAGTGATAAGAATATGGGAGACAGATCGCTCTTGTATAAATATTTTAAATATGTTCATGGTCATAGAATTAATGACTAGGCATCGTTAATTCCAGAAGACAATTTTCTCTGTTTGTTTTTTATAATCAGTATGTGATACAGATGGTTATAGAGGCAGTGAGTCTCATATTTTCCTATTTCGCTCCCACAAAATATGAATTGCGACCGCATCGTGATTTCCGCTGTGTCTTTACCCAACTTTAATTTTTTCCAAAATTGTTTTGGATAAATTTTTCAATCAAATAAATTTCTATGACTTAAAATATGATTTTAAGCTATAGAAACATTGAATATATGATATTCAAAATGGATTTTTTTTGGAAATGTTCCAATGATAAATAACATATCTATAAATGCAATTGTTGTATATATATGTTTAATTATTGTTTGAGAGGCATGAATGGTTGATTATGGGTTTAGAAACCATAATGTATAATTTCTAAAAATTAAAAAATTTAAGAAAGAGACAAAATTCAAAAGCGTTATAAATCTTATAGTAATAGGAGTTCTATTTTTACTAATTATTCATTTGTACTCTATTTTTTAAATACATTATACTTGAACTTCATATTTTTTTTGTTTATCTTTAGTAAACCTAAAACCTTATTTTTTTATTGTCTTGTATTAGCCTCTTGTAAAAGGTTTGAGAGATTCAACATATCAAATTTTTGTTATATTGCTGTATTTATTGGGCGTAATCCTGTATCACTATTATTATTGGTGAAATCCCAAATTAATTAAAGATGTAAGAGTTATTGGGCGCAAATCCTCAATAGCAAAAACCTAAATCAATGATTTAGGATCATGTGAAGGAAAAGAGTTTGTTCTGTACCACTATAAAATTTAGCTAAAAATTTATTGCTCTATACCTCTTTTTATTATTAGTGTACTGTATTTACTTAGTTTATAATTCATAACCCTTGTTCACAGTTCTCTAAGAGTATTGCCATATAAGGCGGAACAATAATATATGCATACATCTCCATGTGTCATTTTAAATAAATTAAACATAAAATTATTTTTAACAATTTTTTTAATAGGAAAGGGATATTGGCACTCTCCAAATAATTTATAACACTCTTTCTCCTTATTTTATAATTTAAATTGATTAACATACCCTTATTCATTTTGGAAAGTTAATCCACCTTTATTTTTCTTAAAATATCATGTTTACCTTTTATAAATTGTTAAGAAAAAACTTCTAATATAAAAATTTTAAGGATAAAATTAAATATATATATATATATATATATATATATATATATATATATATATATATATATATATATATATATATATATATATATATATATATATATATATATATATATATATAAATTATCATTTCCACTAGTAAAAGTTTTTAATATATTTTATTTAATTATTTTACACATCATATACCAATATAATTATATAATTATTATCTCTTTTTTATCTTTTTTATCTCTTTTTTATCTTTTTTTTAAAGGTTTATTAAAAAAATAATTTGATTGTAACTTTAAAATAATTATTAAGTTCCTTATTGCCAATAAGGATTTTTTGTTTATTAATCCAATCAATCAATATTTTTTCATCGCTAAAAAAAATATAATATTTTCTTTTTCTATCAACAATCTCAAGAATTTCAAATCAAACTCATGCAATTAATTTTTCAAAACTATAAAAAATAACTAAGTTTTTCAATATATTTATAATATTTTTCAAATATTAAATTAATAGCAACTCAAAATAAAAATAATTTCTGAATCATCTAACTAAATTAAAACTAAAAAAAAAAATTCAAATTTCACATCCAATATTAAAAAATAAATTAAAAATAGAAAATTAAATTTTTAGATCAAATTCACATTTTTTTTTTATTATGTTTAGTAGTTTTTTCGTTGTTATTAATAATAGTAGTCACATTTTTTGAAACTTTTCAAAATTAAAATATTTATCACATTTAAATATTTTTCTAAGTATTAATATTGCATTTTCAAATGATTCAATTATTACAACTCTGTATATAATCAAATTATATCTAAAATATTAAAATATATAATTTTTTATTTTAAAAAAATTAAATTGACAATAGGTTTTTTTTTTTTTTTTTTTGAGAATTAACTTTTCAAAATTAACAAAAATTAAGTGATAAAATAAAAAAAATAAGCACTAAAAAGCATTTGAGAAGTGTCAATATCACCTGTATTTTGATATTATTATAATTTTATAATTATTGATTAAAATTTATATGGATAAATATATTTAATGTATTAATATTATTTTTTAGTTGATTTATATATAATAGACTTCATTCGTGTATGTTAATTACATTAAATTTCAAAATTATTCTAGTATAATATTTAAATAAAATAATAATAATTTTGTACATATTAAAATATTTTAAGATAATAAAAATATGAATAGAATAGGCACAAAACATATTAAATATAGTAATGCAGTAGAACCTTTATATAGTAATACTCTTGGGACTCTACTAATTATTCTTACTGAGATGTTATAATTTAATAGAGGTATATACAGAAAAAAATTTCTAGTATAAATTAAACACCCAAAAACAACATCCTTAATAATAACAATGATTAAAGAACAATTAAGTATTGACATATTAATGGAAAATGAATAAAATTATATTAAAAAAAAATTGTTAAGTAGCAAAGTTATACAATTTTATATGTCTTGATAAAAGGAGTCACTATTATTTCTGTTATACCCCAAATTTTCATTTATTTTATAAAATCTTATTTTTGTATGAAAATATATTATTTTATTATTTTATTTATTAAAGCAAATATTAAAGTTATATTTTGATATTTGAATATTAGTATTAATATTAAATTAATATTATGTTCAATTAATCTAAATTATATTATTAATTATAAAATTATATTTGAAGTTTGGAATTTTGTTATAATTACTATTATTATGAATGGTTTATATTAATTGAATTTCATTATGTAAATTAAGGTTTATTATTATTATTATTATTATTATTATTATTATTATTATTATTATTATTATTATTATTACATAAACTTTGTTATATATATACATATATATGTTTTAACAAAAAAAAAAAAAAAGAGGAAGAAGGGAGGCCATCTTATTGGCTAAAAGAAGCCAATCAGATGGTGGCAATGGCAGAAAAAGAATGAAGAGAGAGAGCGAGGCTGTGGTGCCGGAGAAATCATTTCCGGCAAGCGGTGGGCTGCCCCGTCACCTCCAGCAGCTAGCCCACCGTTTGGTGATTCCGAGGGAACTAAAAGCACCTCAATCGGGTGGCGGGTAGCGGCGCCCTCGAGGAGAGAAGCTTTGCCAGCGCTGAGTCTTCAACTGTAGATTTTGGCTAATTTCGGCGGCCAAATCAAGTGAGATCGGTGCAGTTCGACTCCTCACCTCGAGAGCTTTCGATCGATACCTATCCCATCCCCTAAGACTTGCCGGAAACATTTAAGGGAGTTTTCTAGCGAAACGATAGTAAGTGGCGGCGAGTGGTGTCTGTTTCTAAGTTCGTAGCATCAAGGTGACTGGTGGCATGAAGATCACCCGTATTCACCACCGACAGCAGTGGTGCATGGCCTGCCGGTGACACTCCGGCGGTTGCACATGGGACAGATCCAACAACTCTATTTTCATTCCAGTGCGATTCTCGGTGTTCATTTGATTGGAATTTGCGAGGATAAATCTGAATATGTTGATTTCATTATATTTTGAATTATGTTATTAGTTTAATTAGTAATTGATGATTTTGGCTATACTTGTTGTTGAGTTATTTGTGATAATGGGAGGACCCAAGAGGGGTCACTTGTGTCGTATTCAGTTGTGTTGACTATTGAGATTATTTTAGAAGTATTATGTTCTTTATTCATCTATTTAGGTAATTTCCGAGCTTAGGGAAGATTCTACTAAAATTTCGGCAAGAATCTCAATAGTCTTTTAGTTATGTCTTCATATGTGAGTTGTTCGTATTCTGATAGTATCATTTGTTGTCAGTGTCAATATCTTCAGTGTCTTCCCTATTCTAAGGTCACACTTCTAAGGATAGTCAGTTAGATGAGTCATCTAGCAAGTGAGTGATACTCCGTAATATATTATACGTTCTTTTCATGCATCTACATTTATTATATATATATATATATATATATATATATATATATATATATATATATATATATATATATATATATATATATATATATATATATATATATATATATATATATATATATATATATATATATATATATATTATGTATTATTACTGCATAGATGCATGTTAACATTTGAATGTGATTGATGAATCAATAATTGTTATCGTATAATGATTGTGGTTGACAGATGGAGATCGAGAGGATACAGTACCACCCAGGAATCACGGATATGATTATGACTATGATGAGATTGAGAAGATGAGCTATGACTGGTGGATCTGGCCGAGCTTGCTCATCGCCAAGTCCGCTACCAGTCGGGTCAAGGCTGCGTGGTACAGACTAGTGACGGTCGAGCCCATTAGGTATAAAAGATTGATTGTTGGATTAAGAGAGCCAGTACTGGGGGATCAGCTCCTCATATTGAGATTTAGTATGGTACTATGGACTGGATCTCATTCTTGTTTGCTTATGTGATTTGTTTGTCTCTATGATACGTTGCATTGTCATAAATATTAGTTATATGTTTATAGGACACTAGTTTAATATATTAGTTGGTATCATTCATTGAGTCCAACGCTCATTCCTGTTCAACTTATTCTTTTCAGGTTGTGAAATGAGCTTGTGAAGGACATTGTAAATTGAATTAAACTGCCATTTATCTTTCGATAGTGTTTTGTATTTATCAATACTAAATTATGTAAAGGATATTGTGTAATTGTATCATTCTAAAACTCTGCAATGTTACCTCTACTACTTGTATTTTATATAATTATCAGTTGTATTATATTTATATTCTGAGTTAAGAGTTGTTTGTTAAGCAGAATCCAATAATATGTTAATTGAAATTTATGAGACAATTGAGTTGATAGCCCAGTGTGGCAATATTTGAAAATGTTATTTATTCGGATATGCTTAACGTGTGGGCCCATAGCCCTATAAATGTGATAGTTTGTCTTGTAGTGTGATGTCAGGCTTACTACGGGCACTAATAGCCACGTGCATTACCCGTGTCCTAGTACTGGTCACGTACCCTCGAGTTTGGGGCATGACAAAGATGGTATTAGAGCATGATCTTGTGACCTAAATAAAGATATGGTCATATAGGTTTTACATGAGTTAGGTTGTAGCATGTGGAGTATAGGATTCCTTTTTGTCTGTTGAGTCCCACTTGCTTTTAATTCAGTGTTGTCTGTGGTCAATGTCTTTGGTAACCAAGAACATTAATTAGGTATGCAGTATCTGAACTTCTCTAATTTTAATTATGAACAAATGATGACCATGGATAATGATGATGAGATTTCAGCTATAATGATGAACTTAATGTTTATTTGCTAAGATTTGATACAGTTATTAATTGCTTAATAAAGGTCTTTAATAAATTATAAGTGGTATAATCTGTTGCTTCTAAATTTGAGTAGAATAGATAAAAGTTATTTGTTGGGAAATACAATAAAATGGGATATATGATTGACATATATGTTTTTCTTAATTATTGGCATATTAGGTTTGAAAATTTCCTCTGTTGGTGTCCTTTAGTAATAAGAGTAACCTATTGCCTAAAAAAATAGGATAAGCCCTGACTTGCATTAATTTTGACTATCTCGTGTATCAATCTGACTATTTTTAGACGCATGCGAATGAATAGTTGTTATCTTAAATAGAGTTGAGAACTGTAGTTGTATGACCGGTCTCATCAGTTATATCTATACAAGATTTTCTTACTAGCTGGACCAATTTTCTAGAAAAAGTTTATTGTAGGATGGTGAGATTAGTATAATTAGGGATGCATGTATCAAGCAAATCACCATCTAGTTCTAATTTTCTTCCAAGTTTGAGAATCCTTTCTTAACCTAATAGTTATCCTTTCTAATTGTTAGCTTAACTTTATGGCATCCTCTTCATCTTCCTCTTCCTCTAGACCTGATCCTTTTTTTGCCAAGGCCTTCCCCTAAAGATTTAAAGCAATATCTTCCAAAGAGCCCTCAAGAACTTAGCCTCTGAATAGATTTTTAAGTATCAAACATGAGTCATTCGGAAGTACGGCCCTCGGTTTGTTAGAAAACTGATATCCACCCTGAGTATCCTTTTCTGATGCCTTATGCTTTCATGGATATGACAGTGGATTCATTTTGGATATGGCCTAAAGAATTCATTTGCTTTCTATGGTATTTCCTCCATCTCTATCATATTGCTGTAGAAATTCAGCCCTTTCATTTTCTGTGATATATTCGATATTTGAAAGGCAACAATGCGACTAACCCACATTTGGTTACCTTCATGCGTTGGTTTAACCCCCTAGACCAGTGGATGAGGTTTCACATTACTAGTTTCGGTAATTCTTTTTGGACAGATGGTCCTACCGTTTGAACTATGCTTGTTCTTCATCATCCTTATATTATTGTGAGCAATCTTTCAGGCACCTATCTAATTGTAAATCCTCAAGTTCTTATCTATAAATCATACTATTTTTCATTCTACAAGGATATGTTTGATTATTCAAATGAGTGTACTGCCTTTTAGTACTTTATGTGTGAGAAGAATAATATTGCTTTGCGTGAAATATAGCCCCATAATAAACTTGATGCTCCATGGTGGGATTTTTCTCCTGAATATTGCTACAAGATTTGCGCTGCTAAAGATGATTGGGACCAAAATTATCTTAGGGAATTGTACCGGAGGGATGGTCCCCAACCTATGATGCTTAATGATGATAAGTTCGACCCCACTAATCATATTTGGACTCACCTTGTAGAGCCTTCTTCACACTCTACTGAGTTTGATGAGACAGCCATTTATAGTCAATATGATGATGATGATGATGATGACATAATGAATTTATCTCCTTCGCATGAGCCTATCAAGAAGTGATAGGTTAGAGAGTTTGTTGTGAAAATGGCTGGTATTTATGATGTGAGGTTTGCTAGGTTTGTAGGGTCATCGATTAATGCATGTGTATTTTTTTTTTCTTTGTTGTGAGGGAGTAATTTTCCTTTATAATTTGATTGTGATGTGTGTTGGTGTAATAAGGCAGGAAACAGAACTAGAGACACTACCTCAATAGGTTGTGTAGACCTGTTGTGATATATCTCTTTTTTGTATAAATAAATGAATATGGTGTGAGTATAAATTTATGTCTAGCAGAGAATAATATTTGGAAATTAAATCACGAGGAGTTGGATAGTATAAGCAAGATTAGTTGATGATTAATAGTTGAACTTAGAGATAATTGAAGAAGAAATCTATGGATTTGTCTAGTTTCTTAAATTTCACCTTAGTAAGTATAAAATAATAAAGACATTGAATGGTGGATCAGGATATTAGGTTGATTATTGGTAGACTAGTTTGATTATGATAAAAGGATATGTGTAAATGTGGTGCTAGTAGAAATTCTGTAGTGATGAAAATTCTTTGGCTGAGTAGGATATAACCAGACTGTAAAAATTTGAATTTTTATAAATCATAAGATGTTAAGGTTATAAGATCTGTGAATTTAAGAATTCCCCAGGACTTAATCCTTGAGGAAAAAAATGATTTAATTGAAAATTTTAAATGATTTTGAGATAAAATGTTTTGGATCTGATTTGATTATGTAAATTAATTCAAAGATAATAATTGATTTTAAATCGTGATTGTAAAGATAGTTTTGGGAGTTTATTATTTTGGAACTCTGTATTGTGTCTACTGTGTCTGTCTATATGTGTCGAGTTTGGCATTAAAAAGTTATACATCATCAATCATGTATTATAAATCACATCAATCATTGCATTAAGATTGCATGTCGTATAGCACCCTTGGACACAATATCTTAAGTTCTAAAATAAAAATGATTTTGATTTTGATTTTGATTTTGATTTTGATTTTGATTTTGATTTTGATTTTGATTTTTACAAATAGTTTTAAACAATATTGAGAATTAAATAGTTTTAAATATATCTGAAATGGATTTGATTCCTCTGGATGAAGAATGCTTTGATTCATTAGATACAATAAAATTTGATTGAGATTATTGAGAATTAGGTAATGATCTTTAGTACAGAAAAGAAATATATTTGGGTATCAAAGTGGCATTTTAGCATTTGGAAATTTATGAAGTACATAGATTTACAAAGGCATAGGAATTGCATAGAGATTTTATTGAATATCAATGGTATTGGTGAATTCATTATTTTTATGTGGATAAATTACATGATTAGGAAACTGGTATATAGGAAGACGTAAGTAGAAAATCTAAAGTGAAATGAGATTAAGGGTTAAATATATATAATTGCAAGGCATTAGGTAATTAAGTCATGAGTTGATGTATTATATAGAAAGAAAGTGAGTCTGAAATAGTTGTGAGAGAGTGAAATGTATTTTAAAATTAACAAAGTTCTTGGTGACCTTATTAAAATAATGATGTGGAGATGAATGGTAGAATTAATGGTTTTGCATATTACATAGGTGATGATTTCAAATTGATAAGATAAAAGTTTATATAAATATTGGAGAAATTAAATAGAGCAGGTATGAGTAATATTGATATTGGTTGGGGAAATTAGTATTGGATTTATTGATTATGGTCAACTGTAATAGTAATATTTGTTAAGTTTAGATATATTTTAACTGATGAATTAAAGAAGTATAGGAATTTTAATATTAGCGAGATATTAAATACGAAAATGTTTAATGATGTTATAATAGGTTAAGTAGTAATTATTAATATGAAAAGAGAATTATCAGAAACTAAGTGGAGTTATTAATTTGAAATTATTGTTGGACTCTTATATGACTAATATAATAGTTAATAAATGAAAGTGATAATTTAGATATTAATATTATTTTTAATATTGATAAAGACATAAGGAAATGATATGCTTAGGATTATGATTAATTGGATGTGAAATCAAAGGTTATATCGGCTTTATCTAAGGTTAAATTAAGATTTAGGGACAAGGAATTATTAAGGATTTATTTTAAAGTTTACTTAAACAAGATATTGATATTGGAATAATTTACGTTGGATGTTTATTTGTATGATTTTATTAGATTGTGAAGTGTGTACCTTGTTAAAATTGATATGATAATTGTAGTTTAGATTGTGTGCCAGAGTGCATAGTGAAAGCGTGGTAGAGAAGTTAATTGAAGTGCATAGTCTTTGTTGGATTTGAAAATTTAAGGACGAATTTTTTTAAGGGGGGAAATTGTAATATCCCAAATTTTTATTTATTTTATAAAATCTTATTTTTGTACGGAAATGTATTATTTTATTATTTTCTTTATTAAAGCAAATATTGAAGTTATATTTTGATATTTGAATATTAGTGTTAATATTAAATTAATATTATGTTTAATTAATCTAAATCATATTGTTAATTATAAAATTATATCGAAAGTTTAGAATTTCATTATAATTACTATTATTATAAAATCTTATTTTTATATGGAAATATATTGTTTTATTATTCTCTTTAGATTGTGAAGTATGTACCTTGTTGAAATTGATATGATAATTATAGTTTAGATTGTGTGCTAAAGTGCGCAGTGGAAGCATGGTAGAGAAGTTAATTGAAGTGCATAGTCTTTGTTGGATTTGAAAATTTGAGAACAAATTTTCTTAAGGGGAGAAGATTATAATATTTTGAATTTTCATTTATTTTATAAAATCTTATTTTTGTACGAAAATGTATAATTTTATTATTTTATTTATTAAAGCAAATATTAAAGATATATTTTGATATTTGAATATTAGTATTAATATTAAATTAATATTATGTTCAATCAATCTAAATTATATTGTTAATTTAAAATTATATCGGAAGTTTGGAATTTCGTTATAATTACTATTATTATGAATGGTTTATATTAATTGAATTTCATTATGTAAATTAAGTTTTATTATTATTATTATTATTATTATTATTATTATTATTATTATTATTATTATTATTATTATTATAACATAAACTTTGTTATATATATACATATATATGTTTTATCATAAAAAAAAAAAAAAAGAAAGAGGAAGAAGGGAGGCCATTTGATTGGCTAGAGGAAGCCAATCATATGGTGGCAATGGCAGAAGAAGAATGAAGAGAGAGAGAGAGAGAGAGAGGTTGTGGTGCTGGAGAAATCACGTCCGGCCGGCGGTGGGCTGCACCGCCACCTCCAGCAACTAGCCCACCGTCTCACGATTCCGAGTGAACCAATAGCACCTTGATTGAGCGGTGGATGGCAACGCACTTGAGGAGAGAAGCTTCGCCAACGCCGAATCTTTAACTACAGATTTTGGCCTATTCCGGCGGCTGAATCAAGCGAGATTGGTGCTGTTCAACTCCTTACCTCGAAAGCTTTCGATTGGTACCTGTCCCATCCCCTGAGGCTTACTGAAAGTGTAGATCAGAGTTGTGGAAGCCAAACGTTTGAGGGCATTTTCTGGAGAAACGGTGGCGAGTGGCATCTGTTTCTAAGTTCCTGGCATCAAAGTGAGCCTAGTGGCATGAAGATTGCCCGAATCCGCCACCTACAGAGGCGGTGCATGGCCGGCCAGTGACACTCCGATGACTGCACGTGGGACAAATCCAATAGCTCCGTTTTTCATTCTGGTGTGATTCTCGATGTTCATTTGATCGGAATTTGCAAGGGTAAATTTGAATCTCTTGATTTCATTATATTTTGAATTATGTTATTGGTTTAATTAGTAATTGATGATTTTGGTTATACTTGTTATTGAGTTATTTATGGTAATGGGAGGACCTAGGAGGGGTCACTGGTGTCGTATTCAGTTGTGTTGACTGTTGAGATTATTTTAGAAGTATTATGTTCTTTATTAATCTATTTGGGTAATATCCGAGCTTAGGAAAGATTCTACTGAAATTCCAATAAGAATCTCAATAATCTTTTAGTTATGTCTTGATATGTGAGTCGTTCGTATTCTAATAGTACCGTTTATTGTCAATGTCGATATCTTCAGCATCTTCTCGATTTGAAAGTTGCACTTCCAAGAATAGTCAGTTAGATGAGTCGTCTAGCAGGTAAGTGATACTCCCTAATGTATTATACTTTCTTTTCATGCATCTGCATTTATTGTATGTATATATATATATGTATATTATGCATTATTACCGCATTGATGCATGTTAACATTTGAATGTGATTAATAAATCGATAATTGTTATTGTATAATAATTGTAGTTGACGGTGGGAATCAAAAAGATACAGTACCACCCAAGAATCATGGATATGATTATGACTATGATGAGATTAAGAAGATGAGCTATGACTGGTGGAAGCTGCTAGGCCTGCTTATTGCCAGGGCCGCTGCCAGTCAGATCAGGACTGCGTGGTATAAACTAGTGACGGTCGAGCCCACTGGGTATAAAAGACTGATTATTGGATTAAGAGAGCCAATATTAGGGGATCAGCTCCTCATATTGAGATTTAGTGTAATACTGTGGACTGGATCTTATCTTTATTTGCTTGTGTGATTTGTCTGCCTCTGTGACACGTTGCATTGTCATAAACATTAGTTACATGTTTATAGGATATTAGCTTAATATATTAGTTGGTATCATTCATTTAGTCAAGCGCTCATTCCTATTCAACTTATTCTTTTCAGGTTGTGAAATGAGCTTGTGAAGGACATTGTAAATTGAATTAAATTACCATTGGTCTTTTGGCAGTGTTTTGTATTTATCAGTACTGAATTATATAAAGGATATTGTGTAATTGTATTATAATTCTAAAACTCCACGATGTTATCTATACTACTTGTATTTTATGTAATTATCAGTTGTATTATATTTATATTCTGAGTTAAGAGTTATTTGTTCAGCATAATCCAATAATATGTTAATTGAAATTTATGAGACAATTGAGTTAATAGCCCAGTGTGACAATATTTAAAACTATTGTTTATTTGGATCTGCTTAATATATGGGCTCATAGCTTTATTGTGTGATAGTTTGTCGTCTAGTGTGATGTCAGACTTACTACGGATACTAGTAGCCACATACATCATTCGTATCCTAGTAACAGTAATGTGCCTTTAGATTTATGGCGTGACAATATCTATCAAATTGTGCAATAGCACTTACTATTTCATGTACATTTCTTATGCCAACCCGACACTTGCAATAACTTGGCAACATGAATTTTTTAAAAAGAACATAATTATAAACTAAGTGAGACCATAATTAATTCTATCTCTTAATCCATTTTATATGTTTTAATAATTAATTATATTAGGTTATATTCAAATAAAAAAATATATAATATATTAGAACCTTTTATATATATATATATATATATATATATATATATATTATAACTTATTAGAATTTAGAGATTATTATTATTTACAATTAGCTCAAATTGAAACTAAAATTTTTTATAATAATATAAAAATTATTTTTATATTGGGTATTTTTATATAAAAATTATGTTGTATAAACAAATAAAAGAATAATAAGAAAAGATATTCTGCAGTAAATAGTTGTCACGTGGCTTAATAGCATGAGCCTAGATGCTGCTGTGGTGCCAAGAACAACACCACACGTGTACAGTGCATAATCAAAGAACGGGCAAGCTGGAGGCTACCCGTGATTCACGGGCAGAGCCTGTGGTTGGGAAACAAAATCCTCGGAACATGAGCCATTAATTTAATTTTTTATTTTAGACACTACTCATATTCGCTTTTATAAATGTGTGACGTATTACCCTTGTTGCTTTGTACTCTTTGTGCTTTGTCGTTTTCCTTCTCTACTATTTTTATTTCTTTTTCTATTAGACTAATTTATTATTATAATTTAATTATAAATAATTTTTTTTGGAAAAACTTTATTAATTATCAGTTTAATTGTATATCATATCATATAAGAATTTTTATTGTTTATGTGCAAATTAATATTTTTTATATTAAATCAGTAATTTATTAGTTATGTAATAATTATTTACTTTTTTTTATTATTATATATGTATTAATAGATTTGAACAAATTAAACTTAATATTAGATAAAAATATCATATTTAGAAATTAAAGTTCAATCTAAATATCTAACTGACTTAAATTTAATAAAATTTGATTTTATGATAATGTTTTTCTTCATACTTTTACTTTGATATATGCCAGTGAAATTCAATCACATGAATTATTCTCCCAAAAAATTTCAAAAAAAAAATTTTAAATTTTTAATAATGCTATATAATATTATAAAGTATACCTTCTTATTTATAAATAAATATTGTTGTAAGCTAATTTAGTCGTATCATTATTATATGAGGTCACTCCGTTTGTCTTCAAATGAAATTTTGTCGTTTATAACTATAGTCAACAGAATTGAACCGACTCATGGGTTGGTTGGCTTGACTGATTTAATTGTGACTCGTTAAGTTATAACGGGTTGGTTTAATTAAACTGAATGAGCAAAAGAATCGAGTGATATCTATTGAACCGCATTTCAACCGCACAGTTTTTTAATCAAATCACATATTTTATTAAGCTAGGTTTAAATTTATAAATTATTATTCACATACTAAAAATATAAATATTTATGTACATATATTTAATTATATTTTTATATATCTAATAATTAAAAATATATAATTGATGCTGTTAAAATATACTGATAAATGATAAATATTTAATCTTATTAGCTCTAAGATAGGTAAACTCATATAAAAAACCACTCGCTTATGAATTTAGATTACATATTTAGTTAGCAGATCGACTCTTTCAAGTCTAAATTTTGACTGACAAAATATTAACTCGTTCTTAAAATTCATTTTTATCCTCGTTCTTGAAAGTTGTTTTTGAAAGATTTAAATACTAATTAGTTTGTTCCTTGTCATATCAAGTTTAGACTCTACTATCTATATAGGATCATTGACTCAACTTGTCTAAATGTAATTAAATAGACTGCTATAATAACAACTATCATCTATTGATATATAAGACAAGACATATCATTGTTAAACACGTTCAGAACGGTATCATCTTGTAATAGTGACCAAAAGGATGCATAGTGCTAAAAACGCTAATACTAGAAGGTTGGCTATCTTATCAAGTCAGACAGCTTGATTTTCACCTTAAAATATTATCACCAGTACACTTACTTTAATACAATTGTAAAGTGAAGTGAATATGAAAAAAAAAAGAAACTAATCACCGTTCAAAAATAATTTACTTTATAATTTCTCATATCTTTTCTCCTGTTAAAATCTCTCTAGGACTAGAAATAAATTCAATATTCTTTATTAAGATTTCTAATATTCTAACTTTTAATTTAAACATCAAAATGTCTTAACCTTAGCTCTATAATAATTTTTGCTCATCTTGCAAGTTTAAATCTATTCTAGGAAGTGTCTAATATAATATCTTGATCAAGTGCCAATTACATATAAATATTTATTTTATAAGTGAAAAATATATAAAATAATTTTAATATTATATATATAATATTAAAATTAATTAATAAAAATACTCTTATAATTATATATGTCTGAATTTAAATTTGTCATGGAGTATTATAAAAAGAAGCGAACATTTTCTTCCCATTATCTTTCGTATTAAACAGTTATTCGAAATATAAAAATATTTATTTTTTTAAGAATAAAAGGACTTTTATTGATTAAGAGAAAAAACAAAAAAAAAATATTAAGGCTAAAATAACTAAAGTTTACATAAAAATTAAAATTCTTTTATCAATTTCTTATGCCAAAGCAAGAGAAAAATTAAAACGGTAGATATTTAATAGAATGCCACCTGCCAAGCGACACTTTACCAACACTTGATAAATAAATAAATAAATAAATTGAAAAATTGCATATCACATATATTAAATTTTAATTTTTTATTTATTTTTAAACTTATATATATATATATATATATATATATATATAAAAGGAATTTATTATTTTCCTTATTTTCATGTGTAAGTTTAATTCTTTTTTCAAATAAAATTACGTTCGAAATTATCTGTCTCATTAATTAACATTTTTAATATAATATTTATTTTAACAACAAAAATTCTCAATTAATTTCCTTAAAAAAACAAAAAATAAGAATATATATATATATATATATATAAAACAAAACATCATTGATCACAAAGCAAAGCCCACACCACCACCATCATCAATTACCATCATAGAAAAAAAGCATGGACTGAGAGTAAGTGGGCTCCACAGTCGATGGTTTTTAAAAGTGGGGTCCATGTGGGGTTTGTTTTGTTGTAGTGCTGGGTCCCATAGAGTGGGAAATTGGTGAGAAGAGGGGAAAACGACAAGAATAATAATAAAAAAGGAAAATGAGGTCATAAATGGTAGAGTGAAGAGGAAGGTGGGGAATAGCCTATTAGAGTAAAAGTGAAAACCGTGGGTTTGGGAAATATGGTACAAGTGTATTAGTAGTAGTACTAGTTTATTATTATTAAATAAATATCATAATCTTTTGGAGGGAAACTTGAGTATGCTACTATTACTTTCATCTTTAGCGCGTGAATTTTACTTTCAATATGTCTTTTTCTTTTTTCAACATTTTTCACGACTACATTTACTATAATTTATTATCAAATGTAAATGTTTTTATAGCCAATGACTCCTAGCATGAATGGCTAGGATTGATGATCTGAAACCTATTGGTTTCAGACAACGACAGACAGATGAAGGGGCTATGAATAACTGCACTTTGCTCCAGCAAAGAGATTTAAAAATTTCCGAGGCTGGACTAAATTAGCAATCCTTGCAAGCCCCTCGCTGGTAATCTAATACACAGCGGCATCGCCTGTCGTCCAGCAGGTCTTGCCAACGGCACTAGCGCATATCATGACTCAGCCGTATGATGGTGAGTCTAGCGGTCATTAAAGATATTTAAATAATTAGGTCAAAAAGATGAGTTTATCAATACTCAAGCAAAACAACATAATAATAATAATAATATTATTATTATTATTATTATTATTATGGAAAACTCTTGAGAAAAAATTAATATTTAAAATTAATATTATAATTTTTAATAATATATTAATTAATTTAATATTATATTTTTATTTATTTTATTAAATTTTAAATTTCATATGCTATATAAAAAGTCAGTTTTAGTTAAAAGGATATGATTAAATATTTTAAGTTAAATAGACTTTATGCATAAGTGTGCAATAAAAATAATAGTTATAATCCTTAAAAAAAAGTAATAATAGTTATAAGGGTGATTTTTGTGATGAAATTAATTTCATCATAAGAAATTTTATCGCAATATTGTTTATTTCCCATAGTGTTAATAATTTTTAATAGTGTTATAGATAAAATATATAAATATATATTTAAAATATATTTAGTTGTAATAAGATAATTTTAATATTTTTCTTTACAATTGATTAAGTATTATTTTATTTTATTTTGTAACTAAAGATAATAAAATGGTTGTATTAGTTAAATCAAATTCATGAATTAACATTATATTTAATAATTTTAACAATATTACAGATAAAAGATATGAATATATATTTAAATTAAATCAATCTCTAAAGTAAATATAAATATGAATTCTAAGAAATAATGCATTGATTTGGTTATCTATCATAATATATGTGGACTGGTAATCGCATTAGATTCATGCATTATGTGGAACTGAAGTTATTATTTTATCTATGTAAATTAAATGATTTGATACTATTTGTTTATGACTTATAAATAAAATGAATTTGTGAAATTATTTTAGCATGTCTGCTTATTTTTATTTCGTTGTGTGTTTTTAAAAATGAATATATCATATTTTCTTATTATCACTCATTGATTGATCATAATATATACAACTTAACTAAATCTTAATTTCAAAATTAATTAAGGTAAGTTATATGAATTTTTTGTCTCCACTCTAAATTATTTTGGATAATGTATTCTAATAATTAATTATAACATATATTAATTTTTTTTTAAAAAACATATATGTAATAAATTTAAAATATTTTATTATAATATGTAATTATATCTTAGTATTATTAAAATTTAATCCATATTATATTACTAATTTTATATTCATACAAATTTAATGAGCCTTATATTTAATTAAATTGTCTAGACATTAATAGTTATATTCAATTGAGATATATGCATTTATAATTATATATTTCTAATTTATCTATTTTTCTTATGATGTAATCTTAATGTAATTTAATAATTAGATATAATGTCTTTTATAATCTTATAATTTTTGTGCTATCTATATATTATTCAATTAGCATTACTTATATATTATAAATAAAAAACTAAAATATTTCGGTTATTTTGGTCCAATTCAACTTGATATAATTCGATTCAGTTCTCGGTTTGAATATACATTAATATCCAGATTTGTATCAAAATATTTTTCTTAGTTTTGTGCACTTCGGAGAAATTCAAAAGTCAATGTTTTGGTTATTTCGGTTCAATTCAACTTGGTATTATTCGGTTGAATTCGATTCAGTTCTCGGTTTGAATATACATTAATATCTAGATTTGTATCAAAATATTTTACTTAGTCTTGTGTGCTTAGGATAAATTCAAAAGTCAATGGTTTAGTCCGATTCTAAATATTTTTCTCTTGTTATTAGATTCAATTTGAAATTTTTAATATCCGTACTTAACTCTAGATAGGAGGACACTCCAGCCCAAAATTTTTTTAAAAAATTAGAGGTGTAATAATTTTTTTTAAAGGATGGTGTAATAATCTTTTCCAGCACTTAAAAAAAATGTTATATTTTATTTAGTTAATCCACAAACTAAATGTTGTTATACTTTTTTTTTTTTTAGTGAAATTGAAAATCGCATAATTTTTTAAAGGATAAACAAAAACTACAATTAATAGTTTATTAGAATTAGAGATTCTTTGATTTATTATGCCTTTAACTTGATTTTTTTTTTATTAATAATATAAAATTAATTTTGGTACATCTTGGCTCTTAACAAGTACACTAATATATTTTCTTTTTCTTTTTTAATTTAATCAATGTAATATTTCATCAAATTTAATTTTTTTTTTATCTTGTTTGTTACTTTTTGCTTATCAAAGTATTTAATTATTTGTTCTCCTACAAATTCAAATGGTTTAATTTTTGTTTATTTAGGTAGTGAAAAAAAAAATCATTAATTAGTTAGTTTGGAATTTTTTGCAATGCTTATTTGAATCTTTTCTTTCTCAAAATTTTTATACTTTTTCCTCATTAATTAAGCCTACATAATTTTATAGTTAAGAATAGGATATTAATATATTCATCTTATGTATACATATTTATTTTACTTATATTTATTTTAGAGATGATATAAGTTTAATTAGACTCATTCACTAAAATTTCTGTGTCCATCACTAATTTTTATATTCGAACTCTAATATTATATGTGAAGACTTTAATTTATTTGTGATTATTTTTTCCCGAGTTAAATTTTAATGTTTACTTCCACCCTTATTAGACTTAGTATCAATTATTCATATTATCTTAAGTTTTGTAGAATTCCGCATAAATAAATTATATTTTTTTCATATAAAACAATGTAGTTTTGTTCCATGTTTTAGTTAGGATATTTTAGTTTTTTCTCTTTTCTTGTATATAAAGACTCTTTGTTGAATACTCAATTATGTGTGAATAGAATTTCTAATTTTCTAATTTTCTTTCTTCTAAAATTTGTTCTCGATATGTTATTGTAATAGGAACTAAGCAAGCTACAATGGCAGCTTGATGTTCTTCATAGTATCAAAGTTGGGTTTTTGAGGATTAGAACTAAGAATTTGATTGAGAATAAAGATTTTTTAAGAGAATTGAAATTTTTTTTAGTTTTATCATATTACAGATTGAGAACATAATTGATATTCTTGATTCAGAAATCTTAGATTGATATAGATTTTCTTGAGAGAGAAATTTCAAAAAAAATTTTGAGTGATTAATTCCTTGATAAGAGAGTTAGATTTCATTACTTTGTTAATTGATTTGTAAAAGATTGAGATTAAAATTTTTTGGGTTTGAGATTGGAATTAAGATACAATGCAGATTGATTCAGATACAAAAACAATAAATGCCAAAGCTAATTGAAGAAATATTCGAGGAGATGGAAGAAATGCTTGCGGAAATGGAAATCATAGACCTGATGCACAGAATAATGGAGATCTTCTGGTCTTGCAAAATTCTGACAATCCAGGCATGGTTCTTGTTAGTGCTCCTTTAAATGGCAGTAATTGCATGTCCTGGAGTAGATCCATGAAAATTATCCTAGGTGCTACGGTAAAACTAGGGTTTATAAATGGGAAATATGAAATGCCTAATGAAAACTCACTGAATTTGAGCAATGACAAAGGGTAGATTTTATGGTTACTTCTTGGACATTAAATTCAATATCTAAAGATTTGGTTGATGCATTCATCTATGCAAGAACAACCATAGAGTTATGGGATGAATTAGAAGAGAGGTTTGGGGAGAGTAATGGACCTCTAATGTATCAAATTCGGAAGGAATCAGTTCTATTACTCAAGGTAATATGTCAATTTTGATGTATTACACTAAGTTGAAGAAACTGTGGGATGAAGTTACTTGTCTTACACCTCTGCCTATAGGTACTTGTAGTGCAGCCAAAGTAAATATTGATCTTAGTTGTGTAAATAGGTTGATGCAGTTTTTAATGGGTTTAAATGATAATTATGATGCCATTAGAAATTAGATCTTATTTATGGAACCTTTGCCTAGTGTGAACAAACTATATTCTATGGTCCTTAGGGTTGAAAAACAAAGGGAAGTTTAAACCTTTGTTGATCATACAAAAAGCAGCGCTATGTTGGTGAGGAATTTTCATAATAAAAAAGAGTATGGGAGGGGGCAAGTATATACTTCTAATTGGAATTTAGGAGGATGGAAGAAAGATCAAATTAGAAAGGCAGATAAAGTTTATGACCATTATGGATATTCTAGTCACAGTAAGGATATTTGCTTCAAGCTTCATAGTATACCTCAGTGGTATGAAACTTGAAGAAGTAAAGAGCTCAAGGGCAAAATAGGGTAGTGGCTTAAGTTGCTGAGACTATTTTGGACATTAATGATACTTGTTAAGAAGTGACAAAAGAAGGAGATTGGTTTGTTTTTCTATCTCAAATGGTGAAAAAGGAAGTTTCTAAGTACATGAAAGGCCAAGCAGTTAATGAAGGTGACTGTGTTAACTACATTAGCTATACAGGTACTATTCATATCCTTACTCTCAATATGTTTGATCATAGGCTTGATAATATTTGAATAGTTGACTCTAGGGCTACAAACCACATTTTTTTTTTTTGACTTGAATCATACACATGATCTCCTTAAACTCACCAAGTTCTCTGTTATTCATTTACCGGATAAGAGCACAAAGAATTCATCATATAGGCTCAATTGATTTGATTGTGAAACTCAAACTTATTGGAGTCTTACATGTTCTAGATTTTTCATTCAATCTTTTGTCTGTTCATAAACTGACCAAAACCATTAAACTGAAAATCAATTCTATGATGATCATTGTCTTTTTCAGGGCCAATGGACTAACGAAGTTTTGGTAATAGCAAAAGTTTATGCAGGCTTGTATATCTTAGTTAGATCTAGTTTCTTTGTAAATACTATCAAAGAATTTCAATTCAAATGTTCTCCTATTCTTTTTGTTTTTCAATCAAGTGATTCTACTGCTTGTACAACTACTCATATAAATAAAACTAATTCAATTCCTTTTACTAATAGTGCATAATAGATTAAGGCATCCTTTTGATAATAAGTTGTTTCATTTACCAATTGTTATTGATAGTACATCTCAAACTTTTCCTTGTGATGTTTGTCCAACCTCAGAATAGCCTAAGTTATATTTTCTTAAACTTAATCTCTTAAAACCTTTTGAGCTTGTCCATATTGATCTTTGGGGTCCATATCATACACCTTCAGTTACTAAGGCTCACTATATTCTTACAATTGTGGATGATTATAGTAGAGCCACTTGGACTTATCTTCTTCAAGACGAAACTGAAACCTTTTATAACCTTTTAACCTTTCTTTCTCTAGTTAATGCTTAATTTGATTCTAAAGTTAAAACAATAAGAAGTGACAATGGTATAACTATACACCTCAACAAAATAGCATTGTTGAGAGGAAACATAGACACGTATTACAAATAGCTAGAGCTTTACTCTTCCAGTCAAAATTACCCAAGAAATTTTGGACAGATGCTATTCTCATAGCCACTTACTAATAAATTGACTACCCATTCCATTACTTAACTAGAAATCACCTTATGAAATTCTTCATAATAAAATTCAAATTTATACTAATCTCAAGGTGTTTGGGTGCTTATCTTATGCTACAAACACCAAACCTTCTAAAGATAAACTTGATTCTAGAGCCTTCAAATGTATTTTCATTGGTTATGTACCCAATTAAAAGGCTTATAAATTCTATAATCTTAACTCACATATCTTACACATTTCTAAAGATGCAATATTTCATGAATCCATTTTTCCATATTCTACTCTTCTTGATGAAATTACATCAACTGTCTTACCAAATCCCATTTCTTTTTCTCATGATGATCCTTTAACAATTTATGATTCTTTCTTATCTCAAGACTTGTCTTCTCAAGATCACTCTTTTGTCAATCCTTCTTAGTCTTTAAATTCTATAGATTCTTCTCCCTTTTCTGTTAATCCTTCATGTTCTTCTTCTTATACTAAATTAATTTCTTCTCCTTCCATTCCTAAATTACTTTATAAAGTTTCTTTTTATCTTGAATCAGTTCCTCTTCTTATGAGGCAGAGTACTCGGATTAGACACAAGCCTCAATGGTTAAATGATTCTGTTACTTTTGCTCATGTTACTGCAACTGATTCAGTCCATACCTCTTTAACAAGTTCTCTATACCTTTGTAGCTTTTTCCCTCTAACTATCAACCTTGCCCAGACACTTCTCACTTTCAATTTGTAGCAAACATCTCAACTATTTTTAAACCATCAACCTATAATCAAGCCAAAACTAATCCTAATTGGGTAGCTGCTATGCAAAAGGAATTAGAGGCCTTGAAGGTTAACCAAATATGGGAATTATCATAATTGCCCTTAGGAAAGGTTCCAATAGGTTCTAAGTGTGTGCATAGGGTCAAATACAATCCTGGTGGGACTGTGGATAGATATAAGGCAAGGTTAGTTGACAAGGGATATAATCAGGTGGCTGGAGTGGATTATATAAAGAGTTTTTCCCCTGTGGCAAAACTGGTCACTGTTAGAATGTTTCTTGCTATTGTTACTACTAAAAATGAGCATTTCCATCAATTAGACATCAATAATGCCTTTTTACATGATTATATTGATGAGGAGGTATATATGAAGATTCCATATGGTTATTCTGCTCATGTTTCTTCTCCTAACCTAGTGTGCAAGCTCAAGAGATCTTTTTATGGTCTAAAACAAGCATCTAGGCAATGGAACTTGGAATTCACCACCAAGTTGAAAGAATTTGGTCTAGCACAATCTTGTCATGATCATTACTTATTCAACAAGTCCACATTTACTGGGTTTATTGCATTATTAATTTATGTAGATGATGTGTTAGTTATTGGTACTAGTGAACATGATATTATTGCTGTTAAGACATATTTGAATGATCAATTCACAATTAAAGATATTGGACCTGCCAAATATTTCTTGGGGTTGGAAATTACTTAATCTAAATGTGGTATCTATATCAACCAAAATAAATATCTCTTAGATATCTTGGAAGATGTGGGTCTTACTAGAGCTAAACTTGCTACTTCTCTTTTTTCCATCTAGGTGCAAATTGACAGAAGACAACAGTGCTACTTTTGAGTTTATTGAAAAACATAGAGGATTGATAGGCAGACTTCCATACTTAAACCTAACTAGACCTGATATCACCTATGCCACTCAACAACTTAGTCAAATTTTAACTTCTCTAACACTTACTCACTGGAATGCAGCCCTGCATATATTGAGGTATCTTAAGGCTTGTCCCTCTACAGATTTGTTTACTCAGCTCACAATGCATTCAATCTCATTGTGTATACAGATGTTGACTAGGCAGCCTGCCCTCAAACCAAAAAATCCATAAGTGGTTATTGTATTCACTTGAATTCTTCTATTATAGCTTGGAAAACCAATAAACAAAATACGGTTTCTAAGTCTTTAGCTGAAGCAAAGTACAGAAGTATTGCCCATGCTGTATGTGAGCTCCAATATGTCCTTTATCTACTACAAGAATTTCATATTCAACCTTCTCTGCCTGTTCCATTCTTTTGTGACAATCAAGTAGCTCTTCACATCACTACCAACCCTATATTTCATAAAAGAACTAAGCACCTTGAGATAGATTGCCATGTGGTTCAAAATGAGTACACTAATGGCTTGATCTCTCCTCAACATGTCTCTTCCAAGCTACAACTTGTTGACTTGTTCATTAGGCCCTTGGCTCCTTCACTTCATAATTCTTTTTTGTCCAAGATGAGACTAATATTTCATCAGTCTCCATCTTCAGGGGGGGCTATAAATTTTGTGTATATAAATTATATTTTTTTTCATATAAAACAACGTAGTTTTGCTCCATGTTTTAGTTTGGATATTTTAGTCTTTTCTCTTCTCTTGTATGTAAAGACTCTTTGTTGAATACTCAGTTGTGTGAGAATAGAATTCCTAATTTTCTTCTTCTAGAATCTGTTCTCGATATGATATTGTAACATGAACTAAGCAAGCTACAATGGTAGCTTGATGTTCTTCAAGTTTGTTTTGACATTAGTTCCAATATCAATTATTGATATTGTCTTGAGTTTGTTTTGATATTAATTCTAGAGTTAATAAGACGTTAAATTTCACTAATACCAAATCAACATTTTTAATATTTTAAAAAAAATTGTCATTAACTTTCATCTATGTTATTCTAAAATTTCTCATTAAATTTTTTATCATACGTAGATATAAAAATAGGATATCAATTAGTCCTATAAATTCAAGAAAAATGTGTGGTGGAAAATGAGTTATAATCGTAAGAAATTTGTTTATGTTCGTTATTCGTATCAATTTTGGTGTATGTAGCATCGCTTAAAAAAAGATTGAAATCTCTCACTATTTTAAATATAATTTCATACATGTTTGGTCAACCACGAATTGTTGAAACTTGAAACCAACTATAATTGGAAAGAGCATTAATTACAAGCAAGGTTACCCTGCCATGAAACGTTGAAATCAAATTTTTAGACTTACATTATATTTTCATTTTTATTTCTATTTCAAGATAAACCAAACAAGTCTTTACGTATTATATTTTGTATATGTTATATACAAGCAATTTTCTAAGTTATATAAATAAGATAATAACTACATCTAAATATTTATAAATTTTTGTTTTAAAAGAGTGAGAAGTGGAGAGTTTCTAGTTTAATTTCTCAAATCATAAATAATTGTCACCAATTTAGTGAAAAATATTAAAAGAGAAAATTACTTCTGTTGTGTAACCTATTTTAATTTTGTGACGTGTTTCTCTTCCCTAGTATCAAAAAAGAAAATATTTATAAACTTTTAACTAGAGATATTTGAAATGGTATACTTAACTTAAAAAATTAAATTATTGAGTTATATATATATATATATATATATATATATATATAACCTTGTCTCAATTGTTAGAGGGATAGTTCTTACAAATTGATAGGTCATATGATAAATGACATCAAAATCGATCATTAATTAAAAAATATGTAATATTGTGAGAGTCATTCCTAGGTCCTATTAATGAATTTTGTCATTTAATTTAGTATTTGATTTTTATTTGTTTGAGTTTGTGCATAAAATTTGATTTGATGAAATTAATTTAATTTAATTTTTTATTTTATATGCAATAATTTATTTATTAAACTTTATAATTGGATCAAAATTGAAACTTTATAATATTTTTAATAAATTATCATCATTAAATTTCTTATCAATTTGACTTTTACAATAAAAAAAAGTCCTCATTGTGAAAATAGGTAAAAAATTAAAAACAATATGAGAAAAAATTAAAATTTCAAAGATTATATATATAAACATAACATAATAATTAGTTCATAAGTTGCAAAATGATTGTAACTCAATTTATTGTTCAACAAAAACTAGTTTTCTTTAAATTATATTCTAATTCTATTAATAGATCCTTCAAGAAAGATGAATTTTCAACCTCAAATATTAAAAGCTTATAAATAAATTCACATGTTGATATCTAATTTACTCATGAACTGCCTCTTGTTACTGATTGGTCATATTGAACAAGTTAGAATTAACTAAATTTATTTGCAAACTTGCCTATAAATATAAATATTACTACAAATATCATTATTAAAAAAAAAATACAAATATGAATTAAATTAAGTGAACTTAAATTTAAATTTCGTATATACATATATATGTGTGTGTAAGGAAGAAGCCCAAATGTAAGTATTTCACTTCTTAATCAAGTTCTTATATATATAAACATGAATTACACAATATAAACAGTCTTATTCTTTTTTCTTATTTCTTACTTTTTAATGATTTAAGTAGTAGGGAGAGTTATTGGTTTTGTTAATTGTTTTTTTTTTTAAGTTGAATGGTTATGTACTTTTTTTTTTCCGTTTAATTTATTTTGAACATAGTTAAATAATAAAAGCGCTAAAAATATGTCAATTTAACTAAAATATTTGGGTGCGGTAACTAATTTTTAGCTTCTAATCTTTTACTTTAAAAAAAAAAATTATATATGTCAAAATTCACACATTTATATTGTGCATGTGAAAGAAACTGAAATGTAAATGACTTCTTAATTAAGTTATATATATATATATATATATATATATATAATGGGAATTGACCAGTTAGGTTTAGTGGCTTAAAAGTCTCTTTTAAAATAAATTTTAATTAAATTAAAAATAATCACATGATAATTTACACTATAAATTATTTATTCAAACTGCAATGCCAAAATGAAATTATTCTCTAACAATCCCTAAATATCATCCATGAATGCTTAATTGAGTTCACTTACTGTTAAAGAAGAAGAAAAAGTTCGTTAAGCAAAATGATTTCCCCAACGACAAGTTTAGTTATACTGTTACAACAACATCAAAACAACCAACTAAGAAAAAAACTTAAAGAACTCCATTAAGTTTAACGTAAACTATATTTCAGTTGTTATGATTTTATAATTGATCTTTTAAAGTACTAAAATTAATAATTTTAATAATACGTAAATGATTTTGAGAGATTAAAATATAAAATTTAAAATATTGTTTATATATAAAAATTCAAATAGACTAAAATAATATTACTGTTATATAATAAAAAATACACTCTCTTATTTAAATAGCAGATAAAAGGGTTTAAACTTAGAATTTTTTATTGTTTATTTCTTATATTTTTATAATTTATAATATTAAAATATAATTTAATATTTATTTTGGTTCAATCACGATAGTCAGTTGTCAATAATTAACAATCACTAGCAAATAGTTAGAAAGTTAAACGCTAATAATTAAAAATTATAATTTTCAATATTTTTATTATATTTTTAAATTGTTAATTATTATATTTTAAAATACTATTTCAAATATTAAATTTACCAAACACCTTATATTAGCAGTAAAAATCAAACATTAAGCACTAGTTCTCAACTATTAATCCAAAAATGATCACTTAATATTAAATTAGTGAAATTAAAATACAATGGAAATTCATAATCAAAATGTAAAATGCATAGTAATCAAACCAATGTTGTTATTTTTGAAATGGTAATTACAAATATGGATTTATACAAATTTTCCAACAAGAAAGAAATTTTTCTTTTTTTTTTTTTTTTCCCCAACAATGAAAAGACATAACAACCCCTTGACTCTGGCGGTGTGAACGTTAACTTAACGCGCAGTGTAAGAGCGTGGGACCATTTAAAGTCTAATGTTGACGTTACAGCGTAGGTCGATAGTGGGGTTATTGGGAATAAAGATCTAAGGGCTTAAAAAGCGAAACATCTAAGAACCTCATAACCCTTGATATTTAATAAATCACAAAAATACCATTCAAATAAAATTACTTGGTTGTATCTAACAATGGCATATTTAGTAAATCTTGAAACAAGGTAATGGTAATTACATGACAGTTAGTATAACTGACATTATTTAGAAAAGAGATGCAGGTATTTTTCAGCCAATGGATTCACTTGCACGGATTGTTTGATACCTGCCGTTGTTTATGGGTTGGTTTGGAACTTTGTATTTCTAAATTCAAGAAATTGAATCTTTTGCTATAAAATCTTGGCCATTTCATTTCACCAACCCATCTTTTACAGACTGAAGATCTCTCTCTCTCTCTCTCCTTCACTTTCTTGTGAACCAGAGTAAAGAAAAAAAGAAACAAACAAACAAGAAACAAGAAAAGCAAATACCAGAATCAAGAAATCAAGAACATTTATACACGAGTTATGGACTCAAGTTCACGTATTAGAAGACCTTGTTTTATAGAAGAAGATGACGGGTTGGCTTCTTTGGCAGATATGGAAGCTGGGTTTTCAGGAAATCATCAGGCCACACACCATCATCACAATCACCCTTTTTTTTCAAGGTCACTGTGTTATGGAAGAAAGGGTAGTTTCAGAAATTTATCTTCTTTTTCTTCTTCTTTTGTTTCTTCTTCTCCAAGATCTGCAAGGTTTTATGATGCAAGATTTGAAGATCATCAACCCCATTTCTTGGAGTCTTGTTTTCTTTGCAAGAAACCATTGGGTGATAACAGAGACATCTTCATGTACAGGTAATTTCTTTCTTCAATTTATTTTACATCTCTCAAATTTAATTTAAAAAAAATAAAAATTGATGGTAATATTTATTCTTAATTGATGAAAATTTGATGGTAAAAGGATAGAATGTTTAGTATTAATGCTTCTTAATTGGGGAAAAATCTAGAAGTGCAAGTTTTTATATTATGTATATACATATATGAAAATTTTGAGATTTTATTTTATGTGGTTTGGATTCTGATGGGTAATTTTGAAATTTGAAATAAATGCAGAGGGGACACTCCATTCTGCAGTGAAGAGTGTAGGCAAGAACAAATAGAGATAGATGAAGCTAAAGACAAGAATTGGAACCTTTCTTCTTCAATGAAAGCTTTAAGAAAGAAAGAGCAGAAGAAATCTTCTATATCTCCTACCAAAGCCCAAAACTATCCTTCTCATACAGGCACTGTAGCTGCAGCTTAATTACAATTTATAATAAAAGAAAAGAAAAGAAAACTATATAATCTATATATATAGTTTATAATATTTTGTTTCACTTAAAAAGAAATTATCAAAAAAAAAGAGTTACTAAAGAGAAAAAGAGCATGCACTGTTATGGAACAAGAAGAGACTTGGACTTGGAGGAGGACAAGAGAACCCATTTTGAGGATTTTTTTTCCTTTTTTTTTGTTTTTTTTTGTTTTTTTTTTTTTTAGGGGTTTCTGCCTTCAGTTAATGTAAATTCTACATGATACTATGTATGAGGAGTGTGTGTGACTTGTTTGATCTGCCCTATTCTCTCTCTCTGTCTTGCTTTTTAAGTGATAATTAGAAGTGACTAATTAATGTTTGAGCAAAGAATGGTTACAATGAAATTTCTTACTTTGTTGCCTCTGACACTGTGAATTTCCTTCTATTTATTTTATGTTTTAAAAAATTTTGGTAGTTTGTTGATTTTTACTTCATATTAGAGCTTTTCTTGTGGCTTTTGAGTAATGGAAGGTTCAAGAGAAGATGAGAGAGTTTCCTGGTAAGCAGGAGGTAAGTGGGAATTTTGTTCAAATATCAAATAATGTCCTTTCATGATAAAAGAATTATGAGAACACTTTTGATATTTGATATTAAAAATTTTTGCTTCAGCATGGAACAAAGCTGTCACAGCACATAGCTTTCCATTAGGTAATTTCCTGTTTGTCTTGACACATGTTGAGTTATTAGTAGAAACTAGGAGTATTTACATTAGAATAAATTTCACAAAATGAATTGATTTGATTTAGTAATCAATTTCACAGCATTAGAATAAATTCAGTAGGAGTACTTACGTTACAATAAATGAATTGATTTAACTACTGTAAATTTTATAAAATGAATATTCTTATTTATAAAAATATTAAACTCAATTAGAGAATTCAGATTGAATTTTATTTTTTATATTTAAATTTTGGTTGATGAGGTATGTTAAAAGATTCAATTTCTAATATAGATCACCGTTAAAATTTACATAAAAATTTACATAAATTCATACATTAGAATGAATTTAAATTTTAGATAAATTTATATGAATTAATTTTTTTCGTTTTATTAAAAAATTGAAATATTATTCTTATTTGGTTCCACTTGTTATATAAATTTGTCAAATTTAAACTTGATTCATTAAAAAAATAACATCGATGTTGAAATAGAATATAGTCTATATTTAATTTATGAAATAGCAAATAAATAGAATAGCTATTCCATATGAAATAGTTATTTTAAATTTTGGTGTAAATTTTAGATAAAAAATACTTTCATAGAATAGTAATTCCACAGTTTTCATTGAATAAATATTTTATAAAAAATTAAAAAATTAATATTTTTTATACTATAAAATAAAGTATTTTCATTTTTACTCTTAAAAAATATCGGCAAGTTTAAATTTATTACTATTGCCTTATTTTTTTTTAATTTTAAGTTAAATAAAAATTTTATTTATTATGCGTTTAAATTATTTCTTAAATAAAATTTTATAAAATTATATTTAATTTATTAATATTGAAATTAATTTAAAAAGATATTATGATCATTTATGTGAGCAGAATAATTATTCTATACTATGAAATAAATTATAAAATTAAAATAATTATTCTATTTTTATAATTTTTTTTCAAAAATAATTATTATATTTTTTTATTTATTTAATTATATTATATTAAATTTTATTGCGGTCTATCAAAAGATTCTTATTGCCCTAGTAAGATTTAAGAACAGAATTGGAACTCTATTTGAATTTTCTAATTTTATTAATTGATTGTTACTTAAAGAGTAAAATGAATTATTTGACTAATTTATCAAAGGTATCATTGGAGATAACGCAGGACCTTTCAATTCTCACTGTGTTGGTAATGAAAATTTATTGTTTCAGTTCAGTGTAGTTGACATTGACTGGAGATATATTCAACTTTCATTTATTCATAGTTTGGATTAATTAATGAGCAAAATTAACCTTACTGACTTATTTTCAATGATTTAATGTCATTAAAGCACTTCATTTGTTTTCTATGAATTTATTTATTAACCTCTTTGGCAAAAAAAAAAATTATTTATTAACCTCAAACGCTCTTTACCCTCGTATGCTTGATCGTTGAAATCTTTTTAAGCTAGGGTGATTCTAGTACATGCTATTGTTTCATATACTTAGAGAGTAACCAGAAACTTCTCTCACGAATAAAGTTTTTAAAGTATTTTCCTTTATCAAAGATGGGTAACTTTTCCGTACACGTTTTGCATTCCTGACTATACGTTTGGAAAATTTTTTAGAGACCGAAGAGGTTAAAGAAGAAAAATAATTTTTATTTTTTTTATTTATTCTCTTCTTGTTTGTCTGGATATGAAAAAAATAAAATTATTTTTCATTCATTGAAATATATAAAAAAAATTATAAATGAAAATTATTATTTTAAATTATTATTATTTTTTCATTTTCTCTTCCTTTTGAAGAGAAAATAAATAGAGGAAAATAATACATATTTTATTTCCTCTTTTTATTTTCTCTCCATTTCCAAACAATGGAAAATAAAATAAAAATTATTTTTCTTCTTTTATTTTCTTTCATCTTTTATTTTTTTTCATTCCAAAATAGGATAAAATTCGGAATTACAGAATTTGATAAAAAAAAAAACTCAGAATTACCTTTTAAATAGTATTGATTTTGATAATGAAATTTTAATCAACAAATTTTTAAATTGTAAATAAACACAATTTTTTTTTCTTTATAAGAAAATTACTTTTTCACTTATCAATATGAGTCTAGTGATTACAAATAGCAAAATCAAATGAAATGTGAGCATGTCATATAAGTAGATTCTTAAAAAATAAAGTAATCAATTAAAACGCTTACTAATTTAATTTTTGGTCTTATAACCGTACGAAATAATAAGAGATTAAATTACTTTTAGATTCTTAACTTCACTTATAAAAAATAATAGTTAGTAGTAATATTAATCGTACTAAAAGAAATAAGTAGTAAGTGAAAAAGACAATTAAAGAAATTGGATACTTGCATTTATTGCGAAGATTAACCAAGTTAGAACTAATTTAGTAGGAATTTAATTATAAAAATATGAAGAAAATAAAAATTAATAGGAATAAGGCAATAATTAACTATTATGACTGAAAGGAAATTGCTTAAATTAGTTGCTTTATTTTGTATTTGATTGATATGTGATATTGTTTTATTGGATTTCGACGAGTCTCATTATCAAATTTATAAGAGTCGTTCTGATAACTTCTTATATTCATGACGGTATGTTCTTAACTTGTACTTTTTTTTATATCTCATAATTATTTTGAAGGAAATTGCAAGCTACTTACATTATACTTGAAATTTAAATTAATTAATGTTCAAACCCAAATATCTGGATCTAATTAATTATTTTAAACTAATTAAATAATCTATTACAAAAAAGGAGGCATTTACCAATAGAAAAAACCGTCCATAATATAAGGAAAATCATCGATAACACTATTTATTGATGGCAAAACCTTTGGTAAATTTAATAATCGTCGTAAAATTGTGTCCTAAAAATTAATAAAATATTCAAAACCATTAGTAAATCGTCGATAAAAATGAATTAAAAATAATAAAATAATAAATAATAGTCAGTAAACGAAAAATAATAAATAATAAATATCATAAATCGTCAATAAATGAAAATAAAAAAATATAATAAATATTATAAACCGTCGGTATGTAGGAATTAAAAAATATTCAAATGCATTGGTAAATCATTGATGCATGCATAATATATTTTTTTTAAAAATTGATTATATATTTTGCAGTCATTTAATTAAAAAATATAAATGTAAAATTAAAGATTATATAATTTGAAATAATTTTAATATATATCTTAAAATAAAATCTAGTATGTACAAATATTAAAAAAAAAAACTACTATAAAATTAATTATGTAGATCTTTCGCCTCATCATCACTCTCCTAATCACTTTGTGTATCATCTAGATCTATAATATATGCGTCAATAGCAGTAGCATCAGCGGCAAAATCAATAGCGGTATGGTGAGGAGCTGGCAAAGGATGCCATGGATACTCTAGTCCTATGGTATATCGCTTGCATGAGCTCCTAGATTCGTCGGTCCATTTGCTCTTCCATTTGTTGCTCAATCTCTTATAGTTGCTTTGCAACTCGCTTATCCATCTCCTATTGTATCTCTACGCTTATCAATCTCTTATTGTATCTCTACAAATGTAAGAGGCGGTAGATCACGTGAGGATCTGGCATCAAGATGTCCATAAAATGATTGCGCTTCAGAACCAAGCCCATAAATTCGTGTCCATAAAATGATTGCGCTTCAGAACCAAGCCGATAAATTCGGCCTTTCTCCCGTCTCCTAATAACCTTGATGTATAACTCTATTTCATGCACCGGAGTGGGCTCACTAGATTTAGGAATGACTGCAACATCTGCTCAATCCATTGCGATCGCTGATCTATGAATGTCTTCTCACCGTCCTTCTTTGTGTGTGTGCTTAAAGACTGCAAATGGAGTAAGATCCCAAATATATATACTAATTAAAATTAATAACTTTGAAAAAATATGCAAATTAATACCTTATATAAAATACTAAAATTAATAACAACTTAATAATATGTAATTAGAAAACTATTTACCAATTGTTGGGCATGCTCCTCTAGAAAGATAGATCCTCTAGTATGCTTAGACCGCCTTTATCAATCTTCTTATTCTTGGAATTATGCAACTAGTGCTCCTATCACTTCTTCCACATCTTATCAAAAATTCAGTCCTCCTGCTTTCCCTTCTTCTTGATGTCATGGATGAAATCCTTGTGTCCAACTACAACCTTCTGAAAAAAGTTGTCTTCACTAAGGCATCGATTGCTTGTCTTCAATAATAGTGCTTCTATGATATTAAAAGAAATATACAAATTAATATATTAAATAATCAATAATTAATTAATAATCATGTAAAGTGAATTAAAACAAATATAAGAAAATATTTATTAAATTTTAATGTAATATATTTATAATATATATCTCGAACTCAGTCCAATAGAACTATTTGGTGCCCTTAGGCACCCTCTTTTAACATACTCCGATAAGATCAAGCTAATTCTGAAGGATCTTCAATATTTTTCTGGTAGTCTCGATCTGCTGCATCCTCCAAAAAAATTAAAGGTTACTTTTACACGGAGTACAAAAAAAAAATTATTACTACAACTCTTAAATTATTAAATACAAAAATTGAAATATATATACTTGCCCCCAATATAGTGACATGCTGTCTACGCCCAGATCTGGCAGAGTCAACTGATCATCCTCACCTGCTGTTGGTGTGGATCCAGATGGTCCAAAGTGGTAGTAGAGACAGCACGGGCGGTAACTGCAGTGGTATGAGAGGCAGTATGGGTGGTAGCAGTAAAAGATAGAGCAAAAGAAGAAGGGATAGAGGTGGTGACTGTGTACAAGGCAAATGTGGTAGCAAGAGGAATCAAAATATGAATGGAGTGGAAGTGGGAATTGAAGAAGTAGAGGTATTTGGAGCACCAGTGGTGGTGCTAGTGCAAACACATGACCTTTGAACACATGGTCGAGACTAATCAGGATCTGTAGCACCACCCCCGCGAGGCAACACATGTCTCGATACACACACACACACACACATATATATATATATTCCACGTCTATAAATTATAATTAAATAAATTACGATTCACAGTGGTATTTTATTCAGTAATATATAAAAAAATAAAAATTCAAAATCACACATTTTATTCAATTTAAATAAAAATAAAAATACAGCTATTAATAATCGATATCTTCGACATCATCTTCATCAATGATTTCCTTGAATGATTGGAATTTTGAGTCAAACTTGGATTCATCTTTTATATCATTTTCATCTTCGTCATTCATTTCAACAATAGGCTCGTCAGGATCATTTAAATATGTAAGAGGCTCATCATCATTAATTTCAAATGAAGGCTCATTAACACCATTCTCTTAGAATGGTTTTTTAGATGAAGTCTCAATTTTACTTCCGTCCTTAATCTCTACGACTGACTGAGCTTTAATCTTGCATACCATCCACCAATCAGCTTTATCTCGTTGTAGACTCAGATAAGGAATATAATATACTTGACAAGCTTCAAGCTATCATAGTATGAGACCTCGTCCGAACACCCCTCTCTCGCTTGGTAGAAAATTTTCCTTAAAGAAAGGCTGAGCAATTTTTAAAGAGGTTGTAAAATGAATTTCAGTACTCACGATTGGAATGACTATTATTTGAAAATTTTATTTGTGATTTTTTGAAAAGTGGTTTTGAGAGTTGCCACCCTAATTTATTTTTAAAATGGAAAAATTAAGGAAAAACCCAATTTATAACTCTAATTCATTAATTTTGCAAATTAATTTACTCAAAGATAAAAATCACTAGTCTTTGAACTCGGTTAAGCTCGGGGACCAAGTTTTTTGTTTTAAATAATAACGATTTGGCTCTTTAGTTTAATTTAACTTTGAAAATTAATTTCATGAATGACAAGTATTAAATGACAATCACAAGTGTAAGATGAATGCATGGGAAAATTAAAGAGCAATTAAGTAAAACATCTACAAATTAAGGAGTGTATTCTCTCTAGTCCATATGGATTTTAGAAAAATCATATAGTCATTCCTTAATTTCAAATTAAACTAATTATATAAATTAATTAAAAGGAAAAAGGAGATTGATTGGGATTTGGATTTGAGGTTTAGATTTATATTCTAAAAGTACTTACGTACCCTATTGAATGGAGATTAAAATCTACGTAGTTTGTTCAACAATTAAGTGGAGGGGTTTATGGGTTGATTGAATTGATTAATTTGATTTAGGTTCATAGGTGAGAGAAAAAGGCTAACACCTTTATTTTTGGTGGGCAGAGGATTTTATCAGACTGAAGTTCCATTTTATCGGGTTCAAATGATTAGATTGATTGGGAGATTAATTAATTAATTAATTAAAATGATTAATTAACTAATTAATGTGATGAAATGGAAGGATTGATTAGTTAATTAATTTAGATGAAGGGTGGATTAAAAAAGAATTAATTTGATTTTGAAAAAAAAGGTTAATTAATTAATTGAGTGATTATTTTTAATTTAAAAAAAGAGTTTTAGTTAATTAAAAAGATTAATTAACTTGATTAAGGTGAGATAATTAATAAATTAATTAGAGAGTGGTTATCAACTCTAACTCAACGAGTGTGGAAAAATGAGAAATGAAAGGTCTATTTATAGGCAAATGAAGTGGAGGGGTATTTTAGATAATGAAAAAGTAAAAAGACATTGAGGGGTAGGGATAGAAAGTGTTGGAGAGGGGGTAATTTAAACATTTGGGCATAGGAAGTAGTACAACAGACACGAATCCCCACAAAGGGGGGCACGGATGCGCGTCAGTGTCTGGCAGGCCACCGAGCCACGGAGACTCGGATTCGTGAAGATGTTGTGTGGATCCAAGTCAGACTGACACAGCTCCATGTGGCGTGGGCTTGACACCCATTTTGAGATTTCTTTCAGTCAATTTTTGGATACTTCAAGTCAATTTTTGACACTTCTGGATCAACTTTTGAGAGTTACAGAGTTCAAAAATATTATCGGTCAATATCGATAGGTTTGAAATTAATTTTAGAAGACTTAAGTAATCAATCTGAGGGAAAATCCAGTCAATTTTAAGAAAATTATTGTTTGATATAGAAGATTCAGTTAGGGTTGGAGAAGTGTCAGTATCCAAAAATTAAGTATTCTTATACTAATATGATTAAAAGTCTATTTTTTGCTCTGGAAGCGCTGCTTTCTGCTCCCTCACAAGGGATGTTTCCCTCTTTATTCCTACCCACTAACTGGCTAACGAGACTGACATACTAGTTTTGTATAGCACACTAATCTTAGCAAGTGTTAAGATGCGGCCGAATGATAAGGATGTAAAATTGAGAGTTCACACATAGCTAAAATAAATGGCTCACATTTATTGAATCACCATATGTGGTTGACTTCAGCAATATTATATTTCTCATGAACATTCTCACATTTGGCGTCAGATCAAACTATTCATACTTAAATAAAATAGTTCTCTTAATCAGAAGTGCAGAATATTTCAATTGCATAACATCTATTAATAGACCATAATAGTCAAATGTGTTCTCACTATAGTTGGAACCATTTATACAGACTTTGCTATTAAGTAATGACTTACCTGAACTCTTTTTTCAGTATGGAACTTGTACTCGTTGACGAAATAAATAGGATAAGTTGTCACATACTGTATGAACCCTTAGCAAGGTTGATAATAAATTAATTTGTGATTCCATTCGCAGGATCATGAGTCTATTTAAAAAATAATTATATCAAAATGACATGATGGGAAAAAATTAGGATACTATAAAAGTAATGTTATTTAATTAAAATTATATATGAAGCGAACTATTTAGTAAATTCGGTCTCTAATTTTATATCCTCTTTTGATATGTTCAGGATAGTTTGTATTAGTATTCAAATGTATAAGCTTCAAAAAAATAGAGAATGAATTAATTAATATTAGTCAAAAAAATAATTCCAACTTATTGTTCTGACATTTCTTATAGTTACAGAAGCATCTAATCTTGCTTCCACTCATCAACTGGGATTACGATATCGCGAATTGAATGAATTGATTTAAGCCCTCCTAGAAATCCAGATTCAAAAATCCATCCTTAGATCTAGAATACATCCAGTTTCTATTTGATCTCATGGTTAATCCTTGAAAATTGTAAGAACACATTATTCTATTTCAAGAACACAAACAAAATTAATCTTTATATTAATTGGTTGGTTTTAATTTTAATTAAGTTTTCAATATTTAATGTTACCTCCTTATATCTCCTTCCCTACAAGATAAAAACCTAACCCATTTAGAAATTAATTGCTATATAACCATGACTACAACATTCTATATTCATATGCTTGCAGAAATTTCAGCAACATTTCTCTACAGTTCTCTTAGTGTACCAAATTGAAAATTGCCAATAATTAAGATTTTTTCAATATGCATTAAGAGAATATGTAAGTAGATTATATTTGAATTCCAAACATTAGTATGAAATAAAATATATACAATAAGTTATATAGACAATGCATTTTCTAAACTGTCCACTTTGGACAATTTAATGTTCTCTCATCATCTGATGAGAAAGACACCAAACGGGTATCTACAGTTAAACTTAAGTATATTAATTATTTTTATATAACTGTATTTTTGGGCTTTTTATTGTTATAGTCAAAAAATACAGTTAAAATCAATTATTCTTTATTAACAAAAAAAAATTTAAATTTCAAAATAAATACATATTATGAAATCACAACATAATAATATCAAAAAAAAAATGATATACTAAAATACGATATCTAAAATATACATTTCGCTAAATTAAAATTTTTCTAATTTTATTTATATTAATATTTTTACTTATACGTATATTTTTAATATCATATTTTTTTTAATTTCAGCCAGTTGTTTAATTCCAGCAAGATTAGTTTTATATTTTTATTTTCACTATTTATTCGTCAATTAAATTTTCTATATTAGGATCTTTAACTTATTATTTTTTTTATGGCATAATCATATTCATTTGATTTTTTTTATAATTTTTATTTTGAAGTTTATTTTTATTCCTCATAAATAGAATTTTTTTTTTATTTTTTGGTTTTTTATGACATGTATTTTAGATTTCAAATTAATGGCATATTTTATTTTTAAGGTTCTTTTTTAATTTTTCATTTTAAAGAATATTTTATTTCACTCATAATATCTTTTTTTTTTTGGTTTATTATGGAATAAATTTTAGGTTTCAATATTTATGGCATAATTATATTATTTGATTTTTTTATACTTTTTATTTTGAATTCTATTTTTACTCCAAATAGAATATTTTACATTTTTTTTTGTATTTTATGATATGCATTTTAGACTTAAAAATTAATGGAATATTTCAATTTTATGTTTCTTTTTTAATTTAGAATTTTAAAGTATATTTTATTGCACTCTTAATATCTTATATTTTTTTATCTTTTATGAAATACATTTTATATTTTAATTGTTATGGCATATTTATGTTTTATGAATTTCTTTGTATCTATTTATTTTAAAGTCTATTTTTTATTCCTAATTTAATTTCTTTCAAAATCTAAAAATATTTAATGAAATTATTGCATTTTGAAATTTATATTTTTATGCCATTAATATATTTTTATGAATTTATATTTTTTATTTTCAAGGATATCGAATTCACTAAAATAATATCCAATTTACTAAAATAACACAAATTACATACACAAAAAAATTACTAATTCACATTTACAAATTTACAATAAAAATATAAATTTAAAAAAAATTAATTTTCTTATTACATATAAATTATAATAATTATAAATTTTGAACAAATTTAATGTACCTACCTCTTGAAGTACAGATTAATATATGAATATATGATAAATGCAACCTAATAAGCCAAATTAACTGAAAAATTGCAATAAAATTAATTAATAAAATACTAAAAATAAATCATAAAAAAAATCCTAAAAAAATAAATTATAAAACAATAATTTAATACAAAAATTAAATACATAATTTTATTAAGAATAAATTAACAAATTATTTCCAAAATTAAAAAACAATTATTCTCTATCAACAAATTATACCATAATCAAGAAAAATCCTAAAAAAAATAGCAAATTATGTAACTGTAATTTAATACAAAAATTACTAAAAATAACCAAAATCATAAAAAAATCCTAAAAAAATTATAAAACCATAATTTAATACAAAAATTAATTACATAATTTTATTAAAAATAAGTTAACACATAATCACAAAATTAAAAAACAATTATTCTCTACCAACTTTACCACAATCACAAAAAATCCTAAAAAAACAAATTATATAACCATAATTTAATACAAAAATTAAATACATAATTTTATTAAAATATATTACAATATTAAATAACAATTATTCTCTACCAAAAATTTATATCATTATCACAAAAAATCCTAAAAAAATAACAAATTATATAAACATAATAAACACATTATATAACAAATTATATACACAACTTCATTAAAAAAAATCAAAACAAATTCACATAAACACAAAATCACATAAACAATAAACACATTCATATAAACACAAAATCACATAAACAAGTTCATGATAATTAACAAAACAAATTATAATAATTTATATACAAAACAATAAATAAAAATCAAAATGCAAACAAAAAATAAATGGAGAGATGAGTGCTTACCTATTGGACAGATGGCATGGCAAATGGCGGGAATGACAGAGGAGCAACAATGAAGGAGAGGGAGAGAGGGGAAGAAGACGAAAGAAAGAAAAGGGAGAACTGAACTCGAGTTTATAGTTCTAGAATACCGACAGATTACCCACGGCAACTAGCATGGATTAATGAAACTATCGATAATTTGCTGATAAAATGGTTAAACTTTTCATCTATCTCATTCAACTTCTCCTATAGTTTGCATTGTCGGTATGTCGCTAAATTATTGGTAAATATTTTAAGAAGGGCCAAAAATTTTCGCCTTACTATCAACTTTTCAAATGTTCAATGACGACAGGTTGCCCAATGGCAATCATCGATCTGTCGATCAACCATCACTAAATAAGATGAATTTTTTAGCTACAACTTTGCCCCTCATTGACAGTTTACTAATGGCCGCTTATCTTGCGTTGTTGAACCATTGGTACATCATCAGCAAAAACTCCTATCATTGTTTCTCTCCACAATTTACTGACAAAAATATTCTGTTCGTAAACTGTTAGTAATGTGTCGCTGAGTACCTTTTTTTATTTTTTACTTAATTTATGTTGCTGATCTATCAGCATTTTGAGACGAATTTGATTTCATCAGTAATTTTCATTAGTAAATAATCATTTTCTTGTAGTGACCAAATCCAATTAAATTATGAGTTAAAATATTTACAAGCTTAAAATTAAAATTAAAGCCTATAATTTATAGTGTTAACAAAAGTATATCAAATTTTCATTTCTAAAAAAAAAAAGAAATATATCAATATTTTTTTTTTATGAATTTGGCCTTGATTAAAAATTAAATTTGAAAATTTTCAGTTTTAAAGACCGCTTTATTTTAGCATAATGTATCATTATTAGATTAATTGAATAGTACACACTAGAGTGCGAGGAAGAAGATTTCTAGGAGACTGACATTTGAATTGTTTTTCCCAATTGGTTTCTAATGCAAAATTTGTTATCATTATTATGTCACTTTTTTGTACATTAAAAAAAATTATTTTTTATTAATATTTGATTTCATTCATTATATATATATATATATATATATATATATATATATATATGGAAGAGTTTTTAATCATTAAGATTCTATGGGTAACCACTATAAAAATTTGTACAACATTAAACAAGAGTTCTAATATTTAATAATATATTTCATTAAATTTCTTTCTTAATAAATATGATTTTAATGATATCTTGGAATTTTCAAAAGATTTTTACTAGTAGTAAAAGTAAGACAATTAATAATTAATTTTTATACAAGAAAATCATTTCACCAACATGTAAGAATAGACAGTACTTATTAATTAATTTTTTGAATAAACTAGTGGGTTGAAACCAAAATTAAAGAGAAAATTTAGCAGATAAAATTTCAATATTCTTAAAACTTCACATACAATTAATTTTTGAAGTGCGGTATCTATTTTTTAATTATTATAATTATACTGTATAATGATATAAATTTTTATGCACAATACTTTTTCTTAATATATATATATATATATATATATATATATATATATATATATATATATATATATATGATCATGTATAGTTTGTTTTTTTAGGGTAAATTGCTATAATTAATAATTTAATCTCTATTATTTAAAAATTAATATTTTAATTCTTGATATTTGTTAATAATTAACACTTAAATTCTTATATATAAAACCAACAAACCTTTCACTAAACTTTGTTTCTTGACCTGTTATTTTATATAGTACTTTCATCCTCTAAATTTGAAAATATAATGTACTTAATTCTTTAAAAATACTTTATGTTATAATATTATAGTATAAAATATTTTAGTTTCTCTAAATCTTATAATTTTTTATTTAATTTAAATGAATTATTACATCATAGAATAATTTATTCTCTCAAAATTTTATGTCTTTCATTTAGATTTATTTAAAGACTAAAAGTGTTAATTTTTAAATAATACTAACTCAGACAAATCTCAAATGTGTTATAATAATATGCCCTATTAAATATATGGACTAAATTTATTATGTATGAGTTAGTTAAAAAATAATAAAAAGACATATATATATTGACACGTATAAACTTTCAATCAAGACGTACAAAAATAAATATTAAAAAAAATGTAACCTCATTTAAATTTAATTTTTGATTAGGTAACTTCACATAATTTTAACTTTTAAAAGAGTTAATTACTTGATATGACAACAAATTTTTTAAATAATTCTCGAATTCAAATTTTATTTTATATACATATATATTCCATTTGAGTTCAATTTTGATTTTATAATTTTAAAATTTATATTGTAAATCATCAAATTAGAATTAATAGGGTACCCTTATCAAAAAAATGATAACAAAGTCGCTGCTAGACTTATTGTTGAGATTTTCTATCGTATGCCCAAGTCTAAGTTTATGAATTATGGTGGATGTTAGGGCACAGTACTAACTACTAAGCGTAAACGATGGACGGAAAAGAAATAATTATTCATTCAAAGTAGGAGAAATCCTAAATCCTTGGTGTTGAAGGGACGGTATCCCACATGGGGTTGAGATCATGAGGACTGTTTCATGTCCTAAATGTCACATAAGATTTGTATCCATTCTTGGCGGATGCCAGTGAATCAAACTTGTTAAAGACCAACATCATTGGCTTCGAAAGCCACTAACGACCATTTCTTAAAATTTCAAATCTATTATATGGATATAATAAATTTTAAGGTTTTTGCTTAAATTTTTTAAATTATCATTTCATATATTTATATAAAATCATATTTTTTATGGTTTTTTTTATTTAATAACTCTGATTAATTCGGATTCGAATAAAGTGAGAGCAGAAAGGTCGTAAAAATTTTTCTAAAGAGTTTTAAAGCGGTTATGTTCTCAGAGCTTGAACTCAGAGACAGCTAGTTAATTATTGGATTTTATATGGTCATTCACTTAATATATATATATATATATATATATATATATATATATATATATATATATATATCAATTTAACATACAAAACTGTAAATTCAAAGCACAGGTGGAATTCAATGAACTAGAGAATGAAAACGATGGGTGTGGCTTGGGCTCTGCTTTTTTTTGGGTTGGGTTAATTGGTTTCTATTAGCAACATGAAATGGCAAAAGCCCACGTTTTTAGTTGGATGTTGCCTCGTCCAATTTCTTTTACTATCGTTATTTCCTTTGCTATAAGAAAATATTATTCTTCTTTCTAATAAAAGGAAAACCCAGTTATGGAAGAAAATTCGATTCATTGAAATATGAAAATATAATAATCTCATAATAATTAAGCTAAGGCTTTAGATTTGAACATTCAGAAACCACATTAACTATAAATGATACATATGCAAAGTGAATTCCATCTGAATATGATTGAAGGCATATCATTTTCTAAATATATCATGTGCATCTCATAATTTTTTTTACTTTTTCTTTAAGGAAAAAAAATAAGGAAAAAAAAAAGAATCTTCCCACTTCTAAATTGATAATTGTATTCCTCACTGTTGAAGTACTGCATGGATATCCGATAACAACATTACCATTAAATAAGCAAATAACAAATTTCCTCTATCGCTTCACTTGTGCGATATTTATTTCAACATCTTTCAAAGTAAGAAAAGTCCTAAATACTTGGTGCTTAAGGCACGGTATCCCACATGGGTTAAGATCTTAAGGACCCTTCCATGTTCTATATGTCTCATAATATTTATATCCATTATTGGCTGGTGCCAGTGAATTGAACTTATTAATTAGAGACCAACATTATTGGCTTCGAAAGCCACTAAGTAACTACCATTTCTCAAATATCAAAAGCAAAAATTAGTGTAATTTTCTTTTCTCTTTTCTCTGTAAAGTCTCTTGCACGGCTTGGGGTTTGTTTATAGGGTAACCACCAGTGGCTCCACCAGTAGCTTAGGTTACCGGATGGGAAATCCCTTCATTTTCTTTGCTTTTCGATGCATTTTATTTCTTTCTTTTGTATGTTGGCTTAGTTTGATCTCTAGGTTTGTAAAGTTTTGTTGCCTGACCGAGTTGGGTCTAACATTACTATTTTAGGACTCTCTTTGCGGTGGTTCTTTCGTATCTATCTCAAGTGACTCTGTCTAGTCCTTCTGTAGGTCCGTTCACATCTTTGTGGTGGCCGTTGGAAGGAGGAAGTGTTGGCTATTTTAGCTCAAGGTTCTCGCAATTGGAACTCCTTCCTTTTGGTTTTGGTGAGCTTTATCCCTTGACCCTTGACAGAAGTCTAAATTCTTCAAGGCATAGGTCCTTCATGCGACGAGTTTTCATCTCCTGTCAAGTAATCCCCGGTTCTAAGTTGCTTTTGCTAGGTTGGGCATTTGGTATTTGTTGGTACTCTCTTTTTAGGGTTGGTTTATTTACTGCTCACCTTCTGGTGGTAGTGCCCTCATCCCTCTAGGATCCAGTGACGGTAGTAGTGGAAAATGTGGCTGTGGAGGGCTCTGGAAGAGAGCTAGGGTAGTAGAGGCAATTGTGTAAATTGTGCATCTGTTTCTTGATAGCTTCTTAGGGTGTGTTAGTTATTTTGGAGAAGCCCAATTGTTCAAACCCAAAAATAGATAGTTTTTATCGGAATGTTAGTTATTCTATAGTTAGTGATGCACTTATTGGATCTTCCCAATTTGCTTTATTTGTTGTACTAACTTGGACTTTATACCCCTATTAATGATAGCACAACTCTTCTTTGGGCTAAAAAGAAAAAAAAAAAAAAACTACCATTTCTCAAATTTTCAATTAACAACATGATACGGCATGAGGCACACTTTTTCAACTTGATATTGCCTCGACCGGTTTGCTCAATAATAATAATAATAATAACATTTTCCATATTAAATTTAAAAGGTAAGAGTGAAATTGATATTAGAATTTATTATATTATATTATCAATTTAATTTTTAAATTTTGATAGGAATTAATTAGATTTTTTAACTTTATGAATTTGACAAATTATTAATAATCAATTTAATGATTTAATTAATTAAATTTGCACAGTTAAAGAGTTCAATTAATTATAATCAAAATTTTAAAAATTAAAATGACAATATGATATAGTTGTTATAAATACTATAATTAAGTGGAAGTCCATTCATCTTTCAAACTCCTTTTTCATTATTCTGCCTTTAATTATAATGATTAAAGTTTCTTGTAAGCTTATAAATAGATGCATCTTATGATACTTTTGATAAGAAAAAAGAAAAGAAATTTTTATTCTCTCATTTCATGAGTTTTTTTTTTTTTTTAAACCTTCTTGCTTTAATCTCTTCAATTTTATAATACATTATTAGAACAAATCATTCTACCACTTTCATATTTAATCACGTTTGTTTAGGCAATAAGTATCTAACTCACCGTAAGTCTATTTACTCAATATTTGTGATTTCCGTTAATATATAAGCAATACTATTTTTATTTTATGATTAAATTTGATTTGTTGATGGTTTTAATATTGTTTTTTGAGTTGCAATCTATTTAAAATAGGATGTTGTGATTTGGGCTTAAGAACGAAAAGGTAACGATCCAACCTAACCTTATTTTTCGTAGACTATTTTGTGCGGGTCTGATATTTTGTTTTGTTTTATTCTTTTCTTGCTTTTAAAGTCAGGTTTCATTCCAGTGTTAGTGACTTAATATACCTATTATTTTAAGCTCTTACATCTTGGTTTCGCATGTACGATAAATTGATTT
>CANTUT010000555.1:385000-545000 GCA_947687605.1 Reutealis trisperma
ATATCTAAGGGGCCCGGCCGTCACTGGTCTATACCACGCAGCCCTGACCCGACTGACAGCGGCCTTGGCGATGAGCAAGCCCGGCCAGCATTCATCAGTCATAGCTCATATTCTGAATCTCAACAAAATCATAATCATAATAGTATCCATATCCATATTCATTTCAAAAGTCCCTAAGTGGTACTGCATCCTTCCGACCTCCATCTGTCAATCACAACCACAATATAGTACAGAATACAGAATATCAGTTCATCATTCCATTCACAGTCAAATGTTACATGCTTATATATGCAGTAGTAGTATATAATATACATATATATACACACAACAATGCATATGAAATGAAAACAGGATAATACATTAGTGAGTATCACTCACCTAGTTGATGACACGACCGATTAACTTCTCTCGGAAGTGCGACCTTGATGAAAAAAGTCAAATACATTGATTCTGAATAACAAATGATATGATTAGAACAAGAACGACTCACTTAACTAGAATAAACTTTTGTCACGAATTACGATAAAAAATGCTCACCGGAAAACGTGAACATTAACTAATCGTCACAAACTCACTACCAACGGACTCGTCTCAATGCGTAGAATCCAAAAATACAATTCATTTCTTCTGGTTTGTCGGAACTTGCGTCAGCAGTCCGGTCGATCACCTGAGTTCGATCAAAATCAACATCATCCAAAATTAGTAATTTATATACCAAAATAAAGCTTAGAGAAAGAGGAGTCCAATGGTACCAAAATCACCTTTAATGAAAGTCGGAACTAGCCGAAATTTAGCTCGGAAGTTTCTACTGGCGGACATTGCGACGGCGCGTGCGGTGACTGGCGACGGCTGACGGCAGCGATCTTAGGTGGACGACTTGGTCAGCACCTCGAGAACCTTCCTGGCTGGCGCGTGTCAGATTCTGACGACCGAAACGGTGGTTCGATGGCAGGCAGCTGCTTCTCCTTCTTCTCTCTCTCTCTCTCAGCTGCCTCTCTCTGCAGGCAGCCTACTGCCTTTCTATATATATATATATATATATATATATATATATATATATATATATATATATATATATATATATATATATATATATATATATATATATATATATATAAACTAATAGAATAATAATAATAATAATAATAACAATAATAATCATAATAATGAAAATGATAGTAATAATAATAATAATAATAATAATAATACTAATAATAGTAGTAATAATAATACTAATAATCATAATAATAATAATAACAACAATAATAATACTAATAATAATCATAATAATAATAATAATATTATCACTAATAACACAATAATAATGATAATAATAATAATAACAATAATTCATAATTTACATATTAAGAATAATAATTTACAACATAAACTTCTGTATATATAACAATAATACTATGAACGATAATAATAATTCAATTAATACAATTTATTCATAATAATAGTAATTATAATGGAAATTCAAACTTCCGATAAAGATATTATAATTAAACTTATAATATTAATTAATACCTTTATTGATACTCAAAAACACAATTTCTCAAAAAACTCATATTAACATTTTCATAATAATATACATATATAATACTTAAATAAAATTACCATTAACAATACATATTCAAATAGTATGAATATTTATAATTTAGTAAAATATAATTCCAATTCTTACTTTAATAAGGAAAATAATAAAATATATATTTTAATAAAATATAACTTATAATATTTACTTAATTAAATAAATAAAATAATAAAATATTATCATTCCGTACAAAATAGGATTTTTGAAAAATAATTAAAAATTCAGGGTATTTCAATTAAATAAAATTCATTTTCTGTAAATTTGCATAAATTTAATATATATATATATAATATATATATATATATATATATATATATATATATATATATATATATATATATATATATATATATATATATATATATATATATATAATTTATTTTCATTAGTTATAAAGTATAGATTTATAAAACATGAGACATAATTTCATTACTTGCAAATAACATTTTTTATTTTCTTCTAGTATAACTGATGAATCTACATTTCATAATAATAAATTTACACTGTATATTTGATGAACTTAAGTAATACCTAATGAACCTGTTACTTATAAGTAGTAAACATAATTATTATACAAACTATATTTAACAGTTGATTTTTAATGAATCTACACTCCACTACTAATGAACCTAAAACTCATCATATGAATTTATATGATAATGAATTACAATACTTGCATAACTAATAAATTTACATTTTATAAGTGATAAATCTACACCATATATTTAATGAACTTATCAATAATACATGATAAATCTGTTAGTTATAAGTGATGTATACAAACTATATTTGATAATAAATTTTTAATGAATCTACACTATACTACTAATGAATATATAATTTCTGTTTAATGAACTTTCAACTATCATATATGAATCTGTATAACAGTGAATTACAATATTGGTATAATTGATAAATTCACAGTTTACAAATGATAAATTTATACTATATATTTGATGAAACTATAAACAATACTTAATGAATCTGTTACTTATAAATGGTGAATATGATTATTATTATAGAAATTTTATTTGATGGTGAATTTTCAATAAATCTATACCATACTATTGATAATTTAATTTAACATTTATAGATAAAAAAACATAAATTATAAACTAAAAAAAATAGAGTGATAAATCTTAATAATATTAATAATTAATCATTTTTTCTTGACAAGCATGATAGAATATTTGAAGGTGTTCACTAACTAATTTCATTGATACAATTCAATAATATTCTGAAACTTAATTATATAATTAAATTAATAATTTTTCAAGGGCTTAATTAATAATAATTATTATTATTTAAAAAAATTGATTTCAAAAAAAAAAAAGGAAAACATTTGATTTAAAAAAAGGAAAAAAAACACGTCAAACACTTAAAAAAAAAAAAAAACACGTGATTTAAAGTCAGGTGGGAGAGTGATTTTTCAAGTGATTGGCTGCACAATGCTATGTAAACTTAGGTTCACCATATAATTTCCCTATTATTTTATGCACCTTTTTTTTTTTTTTCGCTTCCACATAATTTATGAGGCTGAAAAATTTTATTTTGCTATTTTGATTTATTTTGCTTTGTTTAATTACGAATTATTGCATTCACAGTAACAAATAGTTCTTATTCAACATAACTTATTGTTTATTGTCTTATTGGATTCTTTTGGGCTTAGTATTTGTAGCTGCTTTTGGCATTTATAAATGAGATTTTTATACAAATAGTCCAAAAGCTAAAAAATATAATTTTTTTGTCACTTAATTTTTTATTTTACAAAAATATTCTAAACTTTTCTATTTTGATTTTTAAATTTAGCCTCTCTTATTTTTTCTGCCTATAAGAGTATAATTTTTTCTCTTTGCTATCATATAGTTATTTCACTTCTAATTAAAATTAAAAATTAATTTAATCATATTAAATTTTATTTATGAAAATTTAAAATGAATTAACTATTAACGTTTTTTAGATTGAAAACTATATAATTTATCTAAATTTATGTATTAGATTTTTTTATAAATTTGTATAGTATCATTTGTTACATATAAAAATTAAATTTATATTTATAAAATTAAATACTTTTAAAATCATATTTTACTTGAAATTTTAAAAAATTCTTAAAATAAGCAAATAAAAGTCACAGTAAACAGTATACATTAAATAAAAAAAAAGTATACTTCTCGCAAATAACAGCAAACAATATATATTATTATAAAACTTAGTATTTTTTTAGTATATAATCAGTGTCTAATAATATTTATACATAGTTTAAATTTATAAAAATAATTCATGAATTAAAGCAAACAATTTATAGCATATACTATAAATTAGAAACACTAATCTCTTATATTAAAAAAAAGGAACAAATAATAGCAAACAATATACATTACTATAAAATTCAATATTTTTTTAATATATGATCAGTATCTAATAATATTTATACATGGATTAAATTTACAAAAAATAGCTCACCAATCAAAGAAAATAATTTATAACATATGTTATAAATTAGAAACACCAATCTCTTATATTAACAAAAAGGAACAAATAACAATAAACAGTATACATTATTATAAAATTCAGTATTTTTTTAGTATATAATTAGTATATAATACTATTTACATATAACTTAAATTTATAAAAATAGCTCATTAATCAAAGCAAACAATTTATAGCATATGGTATAAATTAGAAACACTAATCTCTTAAAAAAAAGAAGATTTTAAGAAGAATGAATGAACAAATCATAGTAAATATTATACATTATTATAAAATTTAATATTTTTTTCGTATATAATAAGTATCTAATAATATTTACACATGTTATTAATTTAATAAAACTAGTTATTTCAATCAAAACACTATCAATGAACTTGTATCTGTGTAATATGCAAACATATACCCATTTGCTAGTACAAGTCTCATATATGTTTAATACAAAGAAACATTAAAAAAAAAATCTTCTAATAATATCAACATACTAAATTCATAAATTATTTTAATAATTACAAACCTTTCTTTCCTTTCTCTCCATTTATATTATTTTTCTTCCTCTTCACATTTTTCTTTATCAGCATGCTGGAAAAATCAGACTCATTTTCAACATTTAAGTATATTTTTTTCTTATGATAGACTCTCCTTGCTTACTAATAACTAAAATACAAAAAAATTTAAATCAATTTTCAACACCATCCCATTCAGTAAAATGAACACAATATAAAAGATGGTTAAAGCTACCAAAACCTAAAAATTTCATTAGAAAATGAAATTAATAATTAATAATTATAAAATAATTATTAATAAAAAATAATAGATTTATATAAGTAAAACTATAATAAATTGTAGTTTTTATTTATATTACTGACTATAAAATATGTAGAATATGTAAAATTTGATGCTATAAAGTTCACACCATAAAAAAATAAATGCTATTGAGTTTATATGTTGTGTAGCAATAAACTGATGAATAAATAATAAAAAAAAATTAGCTTAAGTTATTGATATTCAAAGAAAATAGATAAATAATTAATTTAATATTAATGAAAAATATTTACTAAAATTATTAGTAGAACAAAATTTTTATATTTATTTACTGGAATTATTAAATATATAATATCAAATATATATAGTAGGAGAAATTTTTTTTAAGGGTTCTAATAAAATTGAATCTCAATATATACTATTCGTTTTTTTTGTTCAAAATGAAATTTAATTGTTAATAGTATATTAGTATTTGATATTATAAAGAAAATTATTAAAATATAAAAATCATTATAAAAATTAATCAAATGTTAAATATAGAGATTTTTTTAAAAAATAAAGATTAAAAAAATAAATTAATCAGTCCAAAAAATATAAAAAAATAAAAGTGATGACATAATTATAAAAAAATTAAAAAAAGATATGAGGCGTAATTTTTTCTAAAAATAACAAATTAATAATAGAATCAAATAATAAAAAACACTAAAATTAATTGTAGTATCGGGCCCACGAAGGAGCCTATTTAAATGAAAAAATAATAAAAAAGGTGCCAAAAAATTTTTCAGTAGTAGAAAAGCCTTAGCTCATTGTCTTAGGAACAGTAAACAACTTAAAGTAAAATACGCCTAATTTATTGTAACATTTTTTGTGTTGGTTGGAGGACTCATTGGTGAAATGAATAATCAAAAAACTAAGTTCTTATTTTATTACTTCAACCACAAAGAAAAAATTATAAAAAATAATTGAAATTAATAACCTGAATACAAAAGATAAAGTTAAAATATCTATTAATTATTAAATTTTTTTAAGAGAAAAGAACAAAATATAAGTTTGCCTTAAAATGACAAGAGCGAAGAGAGATATACAAAATAGTAGAATATAATAAAAAAATAAAAAAATATATTAAAATTCAAAATTAGAATGCAATAAAAAATAAATAAATATATTAAAATTTAAAATAAATCAGTGAAATAAAAATAATTTTTAATGGGTCAATATAATATATTAACAATAAAATCAAATAATAAAAAAAAAATCCAAAACTAATTATAATATCATGCTTATTTTAAATATTTTAGGTAACCAAATTTAAATTCTCTTATTTACTGTCAACCTAGGTAGCATGAAAACGGAAATGGGAAACGCAGAAATGGGAAATAGGGAAACGATATTTTTGAAAAATGTAGGAAATGAAACTTGGGGGAAACGCATAAATATAAAAAATATGGAGATATATATATATATATATATATATATATATATATATATATATATATATATATATATATATATAATATCATGCTTATTTTAAATATTTTAGGTAACCAAATTTAAATTCTCTTATTTACTGTCAACCTAGGTAGCATGAAAACGGAAATGGAAAACGCAAAAATGAGAAATAGGGAAACGATATTTTTGAAAAATGTAGGAAATGAAACTTGGGGGAAACGCGTAAATATAAAAAATATGGAGATATATATATATATATATATATATATATATATATATATATATATATATATATATATATATAAAATACTAAAAATAATAATTTATAAATATATGATTTTAAGTATAATAATAATAATAATAATAATTATTATTATTATTATTATAATATAAAACGAAAAATTAAATCGGGAATGAATATTTTTATATAGGGACTAATATGAGCAAACTGATTTTTTTTTTTTCTAACTTGGAATATATATACCTCCATATATGTAATACTAAAATAATAATTTATAAATATGTGATTAATAATAATAATAATAATAATAATAATAATAATAATATAAATTTTATATATTTCCTAGATTAAAAATTATTGAATATTAAAATTATTAATTTATTAAATTCTTGAAAATTGATAACTATAAAGTGAATGAGGGCAAAATAATTTTTGGATATTACTATTTAGTTCCTAAGGTTTGGTTTAATTTACTAACTTGTCCTTACTTTTTAAGAAACTAACTAATTAATCTCTCAATTTTAGTTTCGGTAGACTATTTAATCATTCCGTTTAATTTTTATTTTTTCTGCTAAATTTATAAAAAATAACTAAAATGCCTTTGTATATATATTAAATATAATTTTGATTTTATCACTTAAAAATAAAAAATACAAAAATACAAATCATATAATAATTATATAATAATCATTTAATTATATAATAATTATTTAATTTTATTAATATAAATATTATTTACTTTATTAATTTGAATTTTTATTTTTAATTTTTAAGTGATAAAATTAAAATTATATTTATTATATATACAAGGGCATTTTAGTTGTTTTTCATAAATTTTACAGAAAAAAAGTATAAAAATTAGATGAAAAAACTAAATAGTCTAATGAAATAAAAATTGAGAGATTAATTAATTAATTTCTCAAAAAATAAAGATGAGTTAGTTAATTAAACCAAACGTCGCGGACTAAATAGTAATATCCAAAAGTTATTTTGCCCTCATTCACTTTACAGTTGTCAATCTTCGAGAATTTAATAAATTAATAATTTTAATATTTAATAATTTTTAATCTAGGAAATATATAAAATTTATATTAATGCTTGTTGGTTTAGCGAAAAATAACTTGTTTCTGGAAAATATTTTTTAAAGAAAATATTTTCTGAATTTTTTTCTCCGAGAGCTAATTTTCTATTATTTTGTTACATTACTAAATATTATTTAATAAAACTTAAAAAATTTAATTTATAATACTCTAAATATATTTAAACTTATAATAATTTCATATGTTTAAAAGTTTACTGTTAAGTATGAAAAAATATATAAAAATGATAAATTTGGTATTGTCGGTGACTAGCAGTGGCCCATGGCCAATGGTCGGCTGCCGATAATAGTCATCAATAGTCGCTGGTAATGAGTATTGGTGATCGTTGGATTAATAAAATTATATTTATATATTTATCTTTTATTATAATGAGTTGGTCGAAATTCGGAAAATAACTTCTGCTGTAAAGACAAAGTCATTTTTCTTTAAAAATGTTTAGTTTTTCATTGATTATGAAAGTATTCTCCATTAATAATTTTTTAAAACATTCCAAACTAATTTTTTAAAATGTTCCAAATGTCAAATAATATAAGAAAATAGTTTATGCGAAATAAATGGAGTCCAAATAAAAATGGTAAAATGACATTTTTAATGTCTGAACTTGGCAAAATTTATTAATTAGATGTTTAAACTTGCAAAAATTTCAATTAGGTATTGCAACATATAAAAAAAATTCCAATTAAGTATTTTTCACTGATTCCAAACTAGTAACCTAGCAAAGAATGCTAACATGTATTAGATATTTCAATTGGAGTATTCTTATTGGTTTTGTTGGAATGACATGAAAGCTGACTCAACTAAAAATAAAAATTAAAAGAAAAGTTTTCAAAAAAAATCACCATTGTTGTCTTCTTCATCTTTTTCTTTTATTCTTCTTCATCCTTTTCCATGGCTCTCCATTCTTGTAACCTAGTTCTCTCTCTCTTACAAAAATCACCATTAATCATCTTCCTAACATGTCCTTAGTATTGGCGGTGGACATAGAATTGGTGGCCGTGCATGAAATTGGACATTTATTAGGGGTAAGGCATTTGATAGATGAAGAGGTCATTATGTACTCTACAAATGAGTTAAATTTCCGTATTGTAAAGATTAATTGAACTGGTTTGCAGAAAGCTATACAAATGATTTAAATTTCCTTATTGTAAAGATTAATTGAATGGGTTTGCAAAAAACCATTTGCATATCTAATCAACATTAGCTTGTTTAGTGTTTTAGTTTTGTGAATCTCTTTAAATTACTTCTTTTTTCCTTTGTCTTTAAAATAAGATGAACACCAATTCTTCCATGAGGTTCAACGACAAGCTTACAAGGACCGATGATGGAGCTCAATTTCACGATCAACGACGGTGCGATGAGCCACAATGACCGTTGATTGGTCTTAGCAATGGCAGTCAAGGGCCTTTAAAAAATTTTCTTCTCTCTCACTCTACTTCTCCTCATTTCCTTTCAAAAATGGCTCTAAGGGTCTCACTTTTGCTTGCTTTGTTCTTACTCTTCAATGGATAAGGGTCTCACTTTTGCTTGCTTTGTTCTTACTCTTCAATGGCTCTACTTTTGTTACTAAATATATGGAAGGTAATTCTAAAAGCCTATTTACCTCGTAGCTTAAAGATTTGTTCTTTTCATTTGGATTTTGGTTCTTTTTCCTTTTTTTTTTCTTTTCATGTAGAAGAATAATTGTGAAGAATATGGTATAATTGTAAGAATTCAGAAAATTTTAGATCAGTTTAAAATTTTTTGAGGATCCATTTGTAATTAATTTTTTGAGTTAAGAGTTCACGTATAATTTTCTTTTCCAACTAAAAAAAATTAAAAATTTTAGCTCACATCAGCATTATAACTGAAAATTACATTTGATTAAAATTTTTTTTACAGATTCAATCATAAAATTAAAATTTTTATAAATTTAAATATTTAATAAGTAAATTTTGCCAAATTAAACATCCAAAAGATCACTTTACCAAATAAAAATAGCACATGGAACAATACCGTGAGTTAATAACACCAGCGTGTACCTGTGTGTGTATATATATATATATATATATATGTGAAGAAGATGGCACGTGCGTGGCTTGCTGTCCAAGATAAGAATTTTCCTTCAATAGCTAGCTAATAAAACGTAAATTCGTGATGCCTTCCTAATCTTGCAGGTCTTGTAGTGTACCAGCTAAAATGACGTCGTTTGACTTTCTAAACTTATCCACACCGCCTCCCACTTCACAGTACTCTGAAGTGGACTGCCCTTTGGAAAAACCCAAGGCCTTTTAGTTTAGACATATATATAAATATAATAATATATACTAAAATCTCTATACATTAATAACCTTTCAATTATATAAATTTTATTAATTTAAAAAATATTAATTAATCAATAAACTAATAATTTATTAATTTATCAAATATATTTATAATTCAAAATAATACTCATTTAATTAACTAAAAATTTATTCTATTTGACAAAAATAGAAATTATTCTATTAATAAAATGAAACTAAAAGTTTAAGAAATATAAACCAATACATATTTACTTAATTTATTACTATTATTTAGTTGTCTTAATATTTTTAATATAATTGATATTTAAGAAAATTACAATAAATTCATATTTTAAAAAAATGATATGTAATATTACTGAATTATTAATTTATAATATAAATAGAACTAAGGAGGTTATGTAAATGTTTCAAAAAATTATTATTTTATAAAAATTATTAATTTATCTTATTAATCTAAATTGAGATTAAAATAATTATTATTTAATAGAAATTATTAATTTATGAAGTAATAGTTTATAAAGGTTTTGTTGTGTGTGTATGTATATAATTTGCCCTCGTGAGCTATCATTTTGTGCGAGCATTACTAGTTTCCCCTCCTCCCAACACATATAATGACTTGCCACGCGTCTTTAGAAATGAAGTCCTTAGAAATGAAGCACTGGTTTCTCATTATTATTATCATTATTATTATTATTATAAGATAAGATTTGAGGGAGGAGCAAGACAATATGGATACTTCTTTTAATTTTGATACGTAAGTAGATACCATATCTTCATTAATATTTGCATCCGAAATTACATGATAGTTTTTTTTTTGTCAAAGAAATTACATGATAGTTCGGTCAACTTGATTAAATTTAAGAAAATCTGAAAAAAAAATCATTTTAATTTGGCTACAACAATCGAATTTTTATCAATATAATAGGAAATATAAATACTTAATTTGTTCTTTCTTGTTAATTATTGGGGTTAAAGAATACGAATATTTGAATAAATAAAAGTTTGGTCATTAAATTATTTTGTTAAAAAATTGATTTTATTTTTATTTTTAGATAAAATTTGAAATTATGTTGACATATTATACTATCAAATAAAATGAAATAATACTATAAAGTGTGATATTATCTTTTTATCAATTCAATTTTGAATAAATTTTATTAATTAAATTCTAATTTGAATTCGTAATTTCTCAATTATGAAAAATTAACTTGATTATTTAAAATTTTCATAGCGTAAACAAATATATTATAGGTATGAGGAAATAATTATTAATGTTTTGGACTTATTGATCGTGGCCAAAGGTAAATTATATGTATTCTTTAATCGCAATTACATAAAAGAAAAGGCTTTATAAGATAAATGTTATAAATTGAAGAATCAAACATTGTTGAAATATTAACTAATAGTGGTAAAAATATAAAGATTTATTTGAATAAATAATTATTTGAATTTATGTTTCAAGTAAAAAATTATAAAAAGTGATTAGAATTCAAATCTAAATATCTAATTATTTTAGATAATTATACAATAGAATTTGAAATGTTTTATTTCCTAAAAGGTAATAACTTTAAATATTTTTAATTAATCCAAATAAGTGGTAGATCTCGCCCCTTAAAAAACAATAATAATAGAATTTGATACCTTTTATTTCTGACAAGATAACTTTAAATATTTTTTATTAATCCAAATTAGTAGTGGCTCCCACCCCCTTAATTTTGGAGGCGAAAATATCTTAGTAAAAGGATAAATAAAAAATTTTAAAAATTCATATTTTAACTAGTAGTAAAATATATTTCATATATCAAAGGTAAGTTAATATTTATAATTACCATAAAATATCAAATTTATTCATATATTTTTAAATAAAATAATAATACCAAAATAAAATTATAATTATCTAAAGATTTACTACCATTAAATATTCTAAATTGCCTATCGATTTTTTGAAACAATAATAGAATTAGTATTAAAATTTATAGCTATATCTTTCTTAATATATATAAGTGATCAATGAATTGGCAAGAAAATCATCTCTTATCTTATTGAATAATTTTATTTTGACAATCTTCATAAATGAAAATAAGTATTTCGTTATTACTTAAGACTTAAATAAAGTTCATACGAGTCAAATTAATCTATCAATAAAATGATAAATATTTGACTTTTTTGTCTTTTATTAGGATTTGATACAAATATGAAATTATAGATGCCTTTTGCAATATTAATTTTGATCAACATTAAATTTAAAAAGTTCTAATTAAACTTTTAAATAGAACTTCTTGTTTAGAAAAATTATTAGGATAAAATTTATTTGCAAGCAAATAATTTTTTTCAATATTAAATGCCATGTAGCCATTCATAGATCTAAATAAATGCCAATAACAAGTAATTCCATTACAATTAAAAAATATATCAATTCAATAATATTTCTCCATTATAATAGAATTTTTGTTATTACGATATTGATTTTGACTTACTATATATCGAACATTATATCAATAATATTATTTTCTCCAAATTTTTTCACAAAAAATTTCACTTTCTCCAATAAAATATCCTACTCATCTCTTCTTAATATATATATTTGAAGAATCTTTTTTATATATCACTATAAATGATGAATTGCATTCAATTTAACTTTTAACTATGAGTTTTTTTTTTTTTTTTTTTTTTGAGAACGGTGTAAATTTTTTAAAAAGAAGTTTAAGTAGAGTGTACAATAGTATTTGTTGGAATTTATTAGTAATATATAATATATACTAGGAAATTTTTCAAAAATGTCGCCCCGGCCAAGGATCCACCACTGATCCAAATCTTATTGGCTGTTACAATGTTTATTATTGAGATTTTTCAATAATATGAATCAACTTCAATAATTTTGTTACCATAAAAATATTTTTAGATTAATAATTTATTTTTCCTTTGTAAATGCTTACTGATTGATCGATCTTTTAAATCATGCATGGGAAGCATCTTATCCCATACTTCATCTCATTATTTTGTCTAATACTTGGGTAAATTTAATATATTGAAATGATATGATTTTGTGAATTAATATACACATATTAGATATATACAAATACAGCTTACCAATATAATAAAAAAAAACATGTTAAATGCATAATTTGGAACTTTTGAAAAAACAAATGGTTTAGACTTTGTATCCCATAATGTTAAGAATTTTATCATCAATATTTAAAATAAAATAAAATAAAATAACAAACTATATCCATATCACCATATATATTTGTTTTTGCCTCTTATTTTCAAGAAAATATTACAATAATCTCATACTCAAATAAAGTCTTCTTTCCACCCAAGATAAGATCACTCCCAATTTATAGTGATTATGTGAACTATTCACACAAAATGTAAATGATTAACAATTTAAAAAAATTTTCTCGTCCATTTGGTTGAGCATTTCTTTTTTTTTTTTTTGTTATAAAGTTTTACTCAACATTCAAAAAATTATGACAATTACTGTTTAGATTTTTATACATAATGCTAGTTTTATATAAAAAAAAAATAGAGATTTCTAGTTTTGGAAAGTAAAATCTAATTTAGATAAATAAGAAACACAAGATTTAATATTAATTAATAAATCATTATTTATAAAAGCTAAATATTTATTACCTAAGCAATAATAAATAGATATTATTATCCACTCAATTCTCAAATCTCAATCTTGTAAAAAGAAAAAATTCTCAAATCTCCAATTTCTAATCCATTGTATCTTTTTTTTAAAATGGATATGACGTATCATCATTCATATATATATATATATATATATATATGGTCGAGCTATTTTCAATCAAATAAAAGAAAATAAACTTGAATTGTGATTTATTTATAATATTGATGTAAATTTTATGTATAATTGATCTAAAGATGATTTGCATTTTGTAGGCTTATATGCGAGTTATTTATAGACATTGTTTCTATATATGAATTGAATAAGGATTTCTATATTGAGTTGAATTCGGATTACTTATGTATGTATCTGTTTTGGAATTGGATCATAAACTGTGAGTTGGGCTAGTAGTTCGAATCTTTTATGATCATAGATTTTAAACACCTTTCCTTTCAATATAGGAGAAAATAGGGACATCTTATATGGTCATTTGTTGTCCCTCATTAGAAGCCTCCACTCTGAGTCTACCGAAGAGTGGGCTCAGGGAGTAGATAATCTATAGTCTAACATACTTTGCTGACTTGGTAGTTCACTTTACCATTTGAACCCTTTCACTTGATATGTTCTGCCAATTCGAGTGGTTTGCCATGTGATTCGCCTGATTCGCTTCATCATGCGTTTGATTTAATGCACTTCACAGATCGTGCTTTAAATAACTAATAAAGCCCCCTATTTTGAGGACTTAGAAGCTCGCTTCGCTAATAGAGCTTGAGGAATCTACCTCGTTGACTAAGGGCTGAGAGATCCACCTCGTCAAGGTTTTCAATAAATCGCCTCGCTGATCGAGGACTTAGAAATCCATCTCACTTATCAAGGTATTCAAATAAATCACCTCGTTGATTGAGGACTTAGAAATCCACATCGCTCATCGAGGTCTTCAAACAAATTGCCTCGCTGATCAAGGACTTAGAGATCTACCTCGCTCATCGAGATCTTCAAATAAATCGCCTTGTTAATCAAGGACTTATAAATCCACCTCACTCATCGAGGTCTTCAAATAAATTGCCTTATTGATTGAGAACTTAGATAATAATAATACGCCTTGTCGAAGAAGGACTTTAAAAATCCATTCCTCTCTATGAAGGACTTTTAATAATAATAATATGCCTCGTCGAATGAAAACTTAGAAATCCACCTCACTCATCAAAGTCTTCAAATAAATTGCCTCACTGATCGAGGACTTAGAAACCCACCTCACTCATCGAGATCTTAAGATAATTTGCCTCGCTGACTGATGACTTAGATAATAATAATATGTCTTATTGAACGAGGACTTTAAAAATTCGTGTCTCTCTCACGGAGGACTTTGATAATAATATGCCTCATCGAACGAGGAATTAGAAAACCAACTCTCATAGAGGTCTTAAAAAAAACCTATCCTGATTTTTCGAGAATTTATAAAATAATAATCTACCTCGTCTTTTTGAGAACTTTTAGAAATCTACCTCCTTAGAGGCCTTCCACGATTTGCCTCGCTGAATGAGGACTTTAGAAATTCACCTCTTTAGAGGTCTTCAATAATTTGCTTTGCTAAATGAGGACTTTAAAATATCACAAAAGGATGATAACTTAATGTATAACGTTAACGCAGATCTGACTTAACAAGGTACTTTACTGATAACGATGAATCCTATGCTCCATAGTTTAACTTATAATTCAAAATAAGTATAAAGAACTAAATCTTCGCTTTGATACCACCTTTGTCATGACCCTTTTTTGAGCCGTGACTATCCTAGGGCATAGAGAGACATAAGGTCACCTAAACTCGTAGAACCCTCTTATAAGTTATTAACTGCCGAAGAAAACTACGCTACCCTTATCCCAAGATCGGAACCAAAATAACCATTCCTTATCACTGATTACCATATCAATCATCTATAAGATAAACATTTACTATTCTAAATCCATTTTCATGCTTATTGCTTTTGAACTCCATTTTCCAGTATTTTAATTACAACTCTTTTATATACTACTCAAGTGCTTGGACTAAAATAAAATAATACCAAACCATACACATACTAAGAATATTCTAAATTATATCATTATTAAAGACCTTAACAATCCATGGAGCTCTAGAGTGAAACTTTCAAAATACAACATCTTATATACAACATAATACCAAAAGTAGCAATGCAATTTCCAAGTGAAGACGCAGAACTTGAAATTTACCTTGCTGATCTATCAGCTGATCCTAAAAATAAACAACAACTATGGGATGAGACAAAACTCAGTGAGTATAGAATAATATCATAAAGATTAAACAATGATGTATACTCAAAGGTGATTCCTTATAGCAATAAAGTAAAGTGGGTCAGAAATTATTCTTATGGAATAATTTTCTAATATATATATATATACATATATATATATATATACATATATATATATATATACATATATATATATATATACATATATATATATATATACATATATATATATATATATACATATATATATATATATACATATATATATATATATATATACATATATATATATATATATATACATATATATATATATATATATATATATATATATACATATATATATATATATATATATATATATATATATATACATATATATACATATATATATATATACATATATATATATATATATATGTATATATATATATATATGTATATATATATATATATGTATATATATATATATATGTATATATATATATATATGTATATATATATATATATATATATATATATATATATATATATATATATATATATATATATCTTTAGTAGAACAATTCCTTTCTTGGAAATGGTATGTTTTCCCCCATAATCAATTGAGTGGCGGCATACGCCTTGCTCACTCTCATATACCTCGTCACGCGTACAACTGATCGTGTCATACGTACTGGGGATCTTAAACCCTTCCCAGCTAAGGTTCAGATATTTCTTTACCCTATCCGCGGGTCCATTACCATTATACATAATGTCTGATGTATTGCCCCATATCAAAGGGGTATTATGCTTATTATGGTATCATTATAGCATTTTACTTTTTCTATCCATGAAATGATTCAAGGGATAACATATCAATATACAATTAGGTTCCCATCATTGATCATATTTTGAGATCAAAGCATTATAGACTCATTTGGCCAAGTGCCATGAAGGAATATTTGATTCAATTTGACTCAATAATTGGTAAAGTAGATAATGCATGCCCAAGAATTTCAATGCATTTCAATTAAGAAAATGATTTAACATTTATGCTTATATTTAAAGCACAAGTGGCATTATATTATTGTGTACTCACCTCTTACTCCTTAGCTCCTATATCGGTAAACTTAGTGCAAATTATAGCGAGGCTCCTCGGTATACTGAGCAATGCCTTTGCCTTTGGATTTTACAAATACATCCAAATAGTGTACATTAATTTCTATTCCTTTAACTTTCTAACTAAACTCTAACTATTTCATATAAATATATCATTCATCAATGTCTCATATCGTTTACCCTTTGCTTATACATGTCATAAACTAATTTAATATCTTTTAAATATCCCCCATAATATAATTAAGGAAACACATGTAACACTAACATCTAATTACATTCTCAATGATCTTATTTTAGGATTACAAATGAGGAAATTCATAAAAATGTTAATGAGATAATCTAGAAATAAGTCATAAACACTAGGTCAACTATCTCAATATGGCCAGAAATATAACTGCCTACGGGTGAAATCCCAACTGTGCCTCCACCCATGGGAGGCTACTAGAAGGATTTCTAGGTTTTCCTTATCACACAACTAGATCCCCAATGGTGTGGTCACCCGTGTCTGCCCAACTCCCATTGATCTTCTCATGCTTTCCTTGTTATCTCTCACTTATTAAACCCCAAAATTTTCTCCCATCCTCATATTCCTTCAACTAACATGCAAAACTAGTTCTTCCTTAAACCCCTTCATCAAAATCAAACCATAGAAATCAAAAGAAAAGTATATACTTGCCAACAACCCATCACTCTTAGGTTAGAAACAAGGAAATAATCACTTAAATATAAAATCTTACCTTGAAATGCTTTAAATTTGATCCTATGTTGAAGAACAAGTTGAGAGATTTTAGTTTTTGGTGAGAATGTGATTTTGATGCTAGGTTACAAATAAAAAGAATTTACATATTTTCATTTTATATGTAAATGAAATAATGGTGGTGATTTAATCTCACAAGATCAATAGTCATATTTTTGCCTAAGATGGATGGTTAAGATTGATTAAAATGGATGGTTAAGATTGCCTTTAGGTGTATAGTGACTTGGCACTATAATGATGAGTTCAATAATCACCAAAATGCATATGGACATGGTGATGGGAAAGTGGATCAGCTTAGGTGTTAAAGTTGACAAAAGTCAACACAAATGGCTATCACCCAAAATGATGACTAACCTAACTTAACCTCACCCTAACCCTTAGTTAACTCATCCTAACCTTAGTTTAGTTAAGTCTCACCAAATTTGCCAGCCGTTCCATAGGCTTGGACCTTGTGTCCAAAGCCTATTATCAAGCCCACTCGAGCACATTTTCTGAACTCAAAAATTTTCTGTGACTTTTTCCCTTTCTTTTCACTTGGCATTTTAAATTCTACCTTTTCATATCATAATAAACTCAAACAAAGACATATTACCTTAAATTAATTCAATAATATATATATATATATATATATATATATATATATATATATATATATATATATATATATATATATATATATATATATATATATATATATATATATATATATATATATATATATATATATATATATATATATATATATATATATATTAAGTTTATTTATTTATATATTTAATACATAATCATATGCGCATACTCTTGTTACTTATAAATTAAAAATAAATAAATAAATAAATACAAAATATTAAAGATAAATATACCTTAATATATTTATGTTTAAAATTTTATAATTTACAAAATTATTTTCTGTAAATTATAAAAGGGATACAAATCTAATAATTAAAGGTGTTTTAATATAGAATTTCTAAGGCCTAGAGTTTTCAGATAATTTCTCTTTCAGCCTAAGCTCTCCTAGAAGAAGTCTGTCTTCTTTGAAGAGAACTGCCCTTTTATAGAGAAAGCTAAGTGGCAATTTTGAAATTTGAAAGGCAGTGGACCCGTTAAAGGACAGGCCAGCTGGTTTTGTCTTTTGAAAAATTTGGACTATAGCTTCATAAGTTGGAAGTCATTTCTTAACAGAAGTGGAGGTCCTGTTTAAATAAGTGGAATAACTGTTGTTTTTCATAGTCAGCAAAAAAAAAAAAAAATACTCTTTTTTTTTTTTACAGCTGCCTTAATGAGGTGGTAGAATACCTTTTATAAGTTTGAAAATTTAAATTTGAATTTTACCTTTTGATTGGCGGTAGAATACCAAAATAGTCATCTTCATTGTCATCTCCTAAATCAATAAAAGATTCAGATGAGCTTGAACTGAAGCTCGAAGTTGAACTAGATTTTGATCTTAAGAATGGTACTTTTGAAGATCCTAGTTTAGAAGAAGCAGAGGCTGACCGGTTTTCCATGATTTGTTGAACCATTTGGAAGAATTCATCCTCTGAATTAGCTGTGACTAATTTTGAAATAACAAATGATTTTTGTGCTAAAAAGGTTATAGTTTCTTGAGGGCACTGCATGAAGTTATTTTTTATTAGCCAGTTTTGGACCTTGGTTGCAGTCACTTTGTTTTGAAAGGAATCCCACCATTTGATTTTAAATCTTCTGATGAGATTGTATTGATAATCTTGAGTTTAATGATAAGCAAAATACCAAATACATACCCAGGCCAAAAAAATTTTTGAACAAAATAGAAGAAAATGATAAAATCTTTTTTCTGTTTCTATTTCTAATGGTTTGAAATGCTGTTTGAAAAGGTCACAACAGGGTTTAACCTCAGGGTTTAAGGTTTCAGGTAAATTCCCAAAGTGATTCCACTATTGTATGAACCAGTAGGGTGTTTTTTTTGTGTTTGAAAATTCCTATCAAAATAAAATAGCCAAGAATGACTATGTTTATGGTTTTGAAGGAAGAAGGCGTTATATCATGCTTGTTTGTAGTCCCAATAACTGAAATTATGACGATGGTTGACTCGAGTGTGGAGGTCAGTGGGGAAGGATTTTAAGGCTGAAAGACCTTTTCCCCAGTTTGAAGGGTGGATGATTTTCTTGATGATACATGTGGAATATGCAAGATCAGGGTGTTTGTCATCCTTTTTGAAATGGTTAAATTTTGTTGAGCCAGTGGTTTCAAAAATAACTTAGTAATATGTTTGGGGTTTGGTTTTATCCCAAGGTATATAATACCATCCAGTTGGAAAAATTTGTGTGGCTATTTTAAATGGATTGGGATTGTAAAATCCTTCCTCCATTGTCAAAATTGTTTGAAAATGGATTTTTTCCAATTACTCAGATGTTTCAAGAACGTTTTTATTTTTTGATAAAATAATTTCTTGAGTATTAGGTTTTGAAATATTTTAAGATGAACTTTGAGAGGGAAAATTGATCATCTCTGTTTTTGTTTTTGAAGCAGAGTTTGAAGAGGATTTACCTTTGGCCTTAGAGGACGAGGCGTTTGAAGAGGAGGCTTCATAAGCCTTTTGAATTACCAGAAGAGTTTCTGGTGATTGGGCCAACTATTCAACCCATTTTTGAATTTCTGTCTGAGATGTTGGATATCAGATTTTTCCTCAACAATATTGATCCAGGATTTAACTGGTTGGGATGATGAGGGTGTATTTGAAATAACTATATTTAAAAGGTTTGGGCTTGAGGATTGGGCCTTGGCCGTCTCCTCAAGGTTTGAATTTTGTGGGGTTTTGCCCTTATCCTTTGGCTTTTGAGGCATGGCTACCTATTTTGGAGAAATTCATGGGTTAGGAAATCTGAAATTGAGTTTTTATCACCTTTTATATATTCAATATCAAAATCAAATACAAAAAGGATAGCTTGCCATCTTGCAAAAATGTGTTTTGATGCCAAGTTTTGAACATCTTTTTGTAGCTTCTTTTGCTGATTTGCAATCAATTCTTAAAAAAAATTTTGGTTTAAAAGATCACTTTGAAATTTTGAAATGCACAAAACAATTGAAAAAATTTCTTTTTTTATTGTAGAATAATTCTTTTGACAATCATTCTAATATGCAGAAGTGAACTGGACTATACATTCTTGCCCATTTTGAATTTGTTTCAAAATACCACCATAACCTATATCTGATGCATCTGTCTCCACTATTATTGGAGCTAAAGGATCAGTTATATATAGACATGGGATTTCTGAAACTTGTTTTTTGATTGTTTGAATAACCCTAGTATGCTGGTCTGACTAAGGAACTGGGTTCTTTTTTAACCTATCATGTAATAGTTTTGCTAGACGGTTAATGTTTTGAACAGAAATTTAAAACATAATTCAGACTTCCAAGAAACCTTTGCAATTGAGTTTTATCTAAGATTTTATCAGGAAACTTAGATGCAAATGCAAGGGATATTTCAATTGGTGTGATGGTGCTTTGAGAAATGTAATGACCCAAAAACCTTACACGAGTTTGAAAAAGAGATATTTTTTATTTTGAAACTACTAAACCCTTTTTCTTTGCAATGTGGAAAAATGTTTGTAGATGTTTGAAATGTTGGTCTATAGAGTTTGAAAAAATTAGAACATCATCAATATAGACAAATGCAAAAGTTTAAATAAGGATTGAAAATGTCATTCATTATCCTCTGGAATTCTGAGAGAGCATTTTTTAAACTAAAAGGCATAACGTTCCACTCATGCTGACCAAATGGGACAGTGAATGCAGTTCAATATCTATGATTAGGATGAATTTGAATTTGCCAAAATCCTGATTTCATATCAAAATTTGAAAATATGAATGTAGAATGCAGTTTTTGAAGCAAATTCTTTTTGTTTGGAATAGGGTACCTAATCCATCTTAAGGATTTGTTCAAAGGTTTATAATTGATTACTAACCTAGGTGTTCCTCTTTCTATTTCACTATTCTTATTGACATAGAAAGCTGCACAAGACCAAGGTGACCTAGATTTTGTAATCAAACCCTTAGACTCTAGATTCTAAATTTCTTCTCTACAATGTTGTTCTATAGATTTATTCATTGGGATTGGTCTGGCTTTGGTAGGAATTTGTCTTTCATCAAAATCTTTTTCATAGGGTATATCAACTATGTGTTGTTTTCTATCCCAAAAAGCATTTGGAAGATCAGAATAAATTTCTTTTTCAATTTTATTTTGAAAAGAAGTGATTTTATTTTTAATAAAATCAGTTTGAATTTATTTTTGAATATTTTTGAAAATGGACATCTTGCTTAAGATGCATGAGATGTCTTGTTTTTCCTTTTATAAAGGCATTAATCTCAAAATTATAAATTGAATTTGCTTTTATAAGATTGAGATTTCTTTTCTTTGGTTTTTCAAGGAATGGGAAAATGATTTTTGAATCCCTTGTTTTGAAAATGATTCCATCATCAATGACTTTATAAGGAGTGATCAAATTAATGAAAGGAGTTCCTAAGATAACCATCTGATGAAAGTTCTTTGGTAAAAGAAAAATATTTTTTAAAGCAATATTTCCGTTAACTATTGAAGCTTCAGTTTCCCGCCAATAGTTAATTTTGAATTATTTGCTGTAACAAGTTTTTCTTTTGTTTAGTTGATATAGTTGAGATTTGCTCCTGTATCAAATAAAGCAATTGTTTCCAATTGAAAATCATTTGAAAAAAAATCTTGATTTGAATTAAATATTTTCGAGAAGTAATTTCTCTCAAAACATTTATAAAATTGTCTGGAATATCTGGAACCTTTTCCAAATTATCCAGGTTTTATAGTTCAAAATTTTCTATGTGATAATTTGAACTAGAAATTTTTGAAATAAGATTTTGGATTAAATCATAATCCTTTTGCTATTTTAGCTTAAGGTCTTTCAATTCTGACTTAACTCCCCTAATCTGTTTTTGAAGTTCCTGAACTATAGGGACAGATTTTCTAGACTTCTTACCTCTATCTAGAATAGCTGTAAGATCATAGGAATTCTTACTAGTTGTGGGTAAGATGGAAGGTTTTTTTATAGGCTTCTTTCCTAATGTCTTAAGAAGCTGATCTAAACATTCCTTTTGAAGGACAGGATCATTAATATACTTAACAGCTTTAAGAATTGCTTCTTGGCTTTTTATCAGCATATTAATGTGTTTGGAATTTTTATTTATTTCAGAATCTACCTCTAAATTAGACTTTGTGTTTGAATTGGAAGACGAATTAGCTAAGTCATCTATTTGAAGTGGTTTTTCTTCTGAAGACATAGAAAACTCAGACTCTGAAGACTCAACTAAAAGAGCATAAATCTTATCTATGATTTCTTCTTCTAATTGGATTTCATGCAATCTAGTATTTAGTCTACAAAATTTAGAAGTGTGACCTTTCTTTCCACATTTATAGTAGGTGACATCCTTAAGACTAGTCTTAGGTTTGGACTTGCTGTAAGACTTCTTGTAAGGTTTGGAGGTCTTTTTGGAGGATGGTTTCTTATAATAGGTTTCATTCCTAGGTTAGGATTTCCTATTATAAGAAGGTTTGGATTTCCTATAGGGTTTGTTTTTACACTGACCACTATCAGTTTTTAGTTTTGACTCTATGGGATTGTAGCCAAACTGCTGACAGAAATTTCCTAATTCTTGTCTAGTCTTCCTTATTTTCCACTTGAGTTGTTTTTGGAGTTTTAAGTCTTAGCAGATCTTAAGGCCTTCTTTTTGGGTAAGACTAATCAATTCTCCATAGGTGAACTGATCATAAGGGATCTAGTTACCAAGGGCTTGTCTAATGACATTCCTAACTTTTTCTCCTAGGATTTTGGGTAATCCTGTAAGAAATTTTTCTTTCGAAAAAGGTTGGTTAGAATCTTCCCTAAGCATTATCCTAGTAAGGAATATGTTTTTATAGTTTTGAAAATCACTAAGTCTCCTACATCTGAGATTGCTAAGGAGCTCAGCATTCTTGTCTTTAAGATGGGACGGGTCTCCTATCAAATGAAGAGATATGGTTAGGATAAGGGTTGACACAACATCCTCTATGGTATTACCTCTCTCATCTAATATAGGGGTTCCATTTTCAAGGGTTTGGATAGAATGGAGTATTTCTAACTGTTGGCTTGGGGACAAATGATAATCCCACCATCCTTTAAGCTGTCCTGAAAAATCAGCTACAAGGAGTTCAGCTATGGCTCTATTTGAGGTTCCTGTTTGGGTTTTGTAGGCATTGGCTACTGTGGTCATCTGTTGGAGTAGGTTAAGGATATTGTATTCTGACATACTATCTATATTCCACTCATAAACAGACGAGGCATTGAACCTATACTGGGTTAAGATATGAGGTTTATTTTCTAAACCTATATCAGGAGCAATAATCCTAGGAACAATGTTCTGAGAGGTTAACCTATTGACTTGAGGAATTTTTTCTTGTCTAAAGGCTTCTTCATTAGAAGTTTCTATAGTTTGTTCTATAACACTAACAGTTCTATGTTGAAACTGTAGAGTGTAAGGAACCATAGGATTGAATGACTCAAAAGTTGAGGTTTGACCTATCCTACTGAGTTGGTTTCTAATGGCCTTATCACGACCCACCTTTTGAGCCGCGACGGTCCTAGGGCATGGGTAGCCATAAGGGCACCAAAACCCGTAGAACCCATTCCACTCATAATCAATTGACATTCATTACATTGAACCATATCCCAAAACCGTAGCCTAATCACATTTCCTTAATACCCATTACTTGCTATCATTTCCACTTATAATATTATTTACACATATAACTTGTAAAACCTTTAAAGTTTCATTTCATGTCATTAACTCAACGTTCAATAGTTCATATATATTTACAATAACGGTTATGATACAAATCATATTATACAAACATCCTTTAACATATTAATGCTAACCCATTAATAACCATTCATGTTACATATAGACCTTATAACTTTCAATAACCATGGAGCTCTACTTACAACACCGAAACTTATCAAAACAGTTCCCAAGCGAAGGATGAGCTTGGGACTTTTTACTTTGCTAACTCGTTGACTGTACCTGAAAAGTTTAAACCACTAAAATATGAGACAGAGCTCAGTGAGTACATAATAAAACTGTATAAAATAAGCAAGTGATAGGTGGTTTAGTGATAATTTCTTATAGCAATGAAGTGAAACGAATCAAGAATCATTCTTATGGAATAGTTTTCCATATACAGTAATTATTGCATTTTTAGCAGAATATTTCCTTTATGGAAACGGTGTGTTTCCCACATTATCATTATCACTTGAGTGGCGGCTTACGCCTTGCTCACTCCCATATCAGTCACACGTACAACTGATTGGGTCGCACGTATTAGGGGCCATAAACCCTTCCCAGCTAGGGTTCAGATACTCTTTACCCTATCCGCAGGTTCATTACCATTGTGCACAATGTCTGATGTATTGTCCCACATCAGAGGGGTATTCTGCTTGCCACGATATCATTAAAACATTTTTTTCCTTTCCATCCATGAAATACTTTAATGGATAGTATATCAATAAATAATCAAAATTTCCATCATTAATCATGTTAGGAAATGAAGCAATAAGGCTCATTTGGCCAAGTGCCATAAGAGATATTTAATTCAATAATTGGTAAAACATATCACGCATGCCAAAGAATTGCAATGCATTTTAATTAGGAAAGTGATCCAACATTTAGGCTTATACTTAAAGCACAAGAAATGTAATATTATAATGGATAATATATAATATCAATTGGGTTCTCATTATTAATCATATTATAAGATCAAACAATATAGACTCATTTGGCCAAGTGCCATAAAGAAATGTTTGGTTCACTTTGGCTCAATAATCAAGGAAGTATTATATCAACGGTTCAATATTCAATAAGCAGATTAAGCTTATCAAGAAATCAAGATTTTGGAATATCAATGAGCCATTCAACTTTTCAAGGCATACAAACAATTCAACCATTAAGGTTGGAACAATAAAGGTTCAAGTATATGAAACAAGGAATATTATATTATTAAGTACTCACCGTGGACTCCTTTGCTCCTATGTACATTTGACTTTGATATGATTAGTGCTTCTCGCAGTTTACCCAATATCCTTGTCCTTGTTATTAGACTCTACACATGCATTTCAATCATATATTAATCACTTCCTCATTATCACATTACTTAACTTAGCATAAGTCATTAACATGTCTATCTTATTCACAACTTAGCATTCTAAAATTAAGATATTCTAAACTTATACTTACTACTAAATTTAACATTTCTCTAATTATTTTCCAATAACTCACTTAAAAGAATGATTCTCCTTTCTTTCAATTTCACATTTCAATCTTCATACTATTCAAGTAAAATTGATTAAGCAATTTCCATAAATTCAAATTATCCACAATATCACAATCAAATGGTCCAACCCGGACCTTCAATACACTAATCCCATCCGCCCACTTCATTCCTCATTATCAAGCTAATAACCGCTAATTTAATCTAATCAATACCAATATCTACATCTCACTTTATTCTTCCAAATAATTCAATTCAATTAAATCAATTCTAATATCAACATTTCACTTCAATCTACCAATTTAATCACCAACAATACTCCATAATCATATAAATAACAATTAATTCCATTCAATTATCTCATTTAATCACTTAATTCCATTAAACTATTTACCTAAATTCTTATAAATAAAATCACAATTCACTATCTATACATAATTAGAAATTGAGATTTATACCATATGGCTCGGTTTAATGAGCCGGGGCTTCTGTCCGAATTTGTCAATTTCAGAGGTCGCCGGAAAATTCCAACGACGACCAAATCACGATCCGAGGATATCATCAGTTAGCTTGTAATGAGAGGAGTCCAAATATCACTTTCGTTTACCGTAGTCCGCTGGAAAACAGGTAGAAACGGCGTCGGTAACCGTTGATGTCGCCGGATTCCGATCAATAAAAAGATTAACTAAAATTAGCAAACAATATACCAAATCGAAGCTGGAATCACAAGGGATTCAACCATACCAATTTCGTTAAAAATAGAGATCGGAAAGTCATCGAAAAATGGCCTAGAAGTTTCGGCCGGCGAAACTTTGGAGGGAGCATGCGCCGCCGTCCGGTGGCTTCAGGCGACGGGCCTCTACCGGTTGACGGGGCAACGGGCGTCCTTCCTCCTGGTGCGGCGCGTGTCGGTCGGCGGTGGTCGGAGGGCGGCGGTCCGGCGTGCAGTCCCTTGTGCGCCTCTCTCTCTCTCTCTCTCTCTGCCCTCTGTCCGTTTCCCTCTGCTTCCTCTCTGCTTCTATTTCTTCTTCTCTGTTTTGTTTGGCTGCCGACTTTACTTTTATATATATATATATATATATATATATATATATATATATATATATATATATATATATATATATACTAACTTTAATAATAATAATAACAATAATAATAATAATAATGTTTGTCATATAAATTCTAAAACAATAATTTTAACCAAAATATTAATTTTATTAATTTCATCATATTATCCGTTAACTTTAATATAAAAATTATAATATATAACTTCAAATATTAATTACAAAATTTTCTATATTTTATAATAAAATTCCAATTTCTTTAATTTAAAATTTTATCAATTTAGTAAATAATAACTCAATAATTCATTTAATAAAATATTCTCTTAAAAATATTAACATAATAATATAATAAACCAATACCCTTTCAAATATCAATTTTAAATTTGAAATAATTTTCTACTATTTTAAATACTCATATAACAATATTTATAAATCATATATCAAATATCAATATAAGTTTAGCTTATTAATATCAATATAATAATAATGAAAATATCAATATCAATATCACTATTCAAATGGAAGTTTATAAATTTCGATAATTTTGAATATCAATATAAATATAACAATAAAGGAAAATATTTTCATATAAAATTATTATTTTAAAACATTTATATTCAAATCATTTGAATATTGAAAACATTCATTTTTAGCTTGGCCACGCATTACGATACTAAATGGGTATCTTCACTCGTATACTGTGCATATATCATATATCGGGTTGGGATATTACATGCCTGAACAAACTCAAGTTTATTATTTTGAAACTGTTGTTGGGCAGGTTTTAAAATTTGGTATGGTTTGAAAATTGGGCTTTTAAGCTTCTTGTCTAGCAGATTACCAGACTTAGAAGGTTTGGAAGTACTAACAACTATTCTGTAGATATGAGTTTCTATCTTAGTAAGCTGTTTTCCTATGGTACGAAGATGGCCATTTGAAAAATTAGTTTGTCTGACAAGGTTTTTGATGTTATCTCTATCCTCATCATGGATTTTTTTATAAGGTGCTGCATCTATCTCATGTTCACCATAAGGGATAGACATTTTCCTAAGAGGTGGATGTTCTGATTGGATAATCTGACCATCTACCTTCCATTCAAGAAGCTTATTCCTAGTGGTGATAGGATTTACAGAGTTGTTTGAATGACATAAACGTTTATCTTTTTTGAAAGGATAAGAAATATTATTTTCTCTTGCATGTATTTCAAACCAATCAAAAAATTTAATTTGAATTTTGAACTTGTTCTAAAAGTCATAAAATTTTTGTTGGATTTCATTTCTGACTTCTAAGAAGTGTTTGAAAAATCAGATCTTTTTCTGTTCTTTTTTTTTGAATAAAAATCTTCATGAAGAAGTTTTTTATCAATTTGAAAAGATTTTTCCAAGGCATTGATTTCTACTTCAATGTTTTGGGTAACTTCTGAGGGTGTTGGGGAAGAAGGGATAGGTATGTCTTCTATTTCTTCTTCTTGGTTTGGAGGTTGACCTTCATATATTGGTTTGGCTATAGTACTCTAATAGTCAACGTTTTGAAAAGAGGAGCTAGGTATATCTGAGGTTGAATACCTTGACTTTTTGTATTTGGGTTTGAACATGCTCTGGGTGATAAGGAGCATAGATGACTGAGGGAAGATTTGAGACTCTCCCTAAGTCAACAGTGGAGGATGTAGAGGCATCTTCATCAAAAAAATCTTGAACTGGTTGTTTTTTTGTCAAAGGTAAGTTTGACTTTACTATCTTTGAATTGGGTTATGTGTTTAAGGTTGGTGTTTGGTTCAAGCTATTTGGGATAATCTTATTGAGTAGCTTTTTCTAAAATCCATTCTTTTGGTAAGGTAATGTCTTTCCATTGAATGGTCTTAGGGATAACAACATTGAATCAAGTAAGATGAGTTTGAAGCAAAAGGGCTTCTCCTTTTGAGGATTGTTGGACATGTTTAGAAGCGAAAACAGTCATCATTGCTTTATAGTGAATTTTGAAAATTAATGCTATTAGGATTGATCCTTCTAGCATTTTGTAATTGTGAGTCTTGATTTGTAAAACAATAATCTTTAAAATATTTTTATCATTCAAAGAGACTGTAATGTTTGGATAGCAATCAAAGCTAATGGGTCCTCTATTAAGACTAGACTCAATGGTACTCAACAAGGAATCTTGGAAGCTTGTAAATCTAGCATCTCTAAGGATTGCTAGGATTGAAATATCTAGACCTTCTATAGTAAGAGGTTTGACTCCTACCTGGATGAGGCCTATATACAAGTATTTAATGGACTTCTCCCTATACGTTTGAATGGACCTAGAAGAAAGCAATTGGATTTCTTCAAAAAGTTTTGAAATTTGTATGTCTCATTCCTCAGTCTTGATGGTATAATCAGTCCTAAAGAAGGAGAGTTTTGAAGATTTATAAATCCGTTTCTTTTGAATTCTGGGAATTTTCCAGTCATCAATTTGTTTTGAAAATTTTTCAATAGTGATTTCCTCATTGTTTACAACCCTTTCGAACTCAGAAGAGTAAGAAGTAGAAGAGTTTGAAAAGGATGTGTTCCTATCAAGGAACGGTGTTAAATTCATTTTGAAAATAAAAATAAAATGTTTGAATGAAAAGGAGTATGGCCACACACATATGTATATACACACATATGTATATATCTATATCTATATATGTGTGTGTGTGTGTGTATCTATATATGTGTGTGTGTGTGTGTGTGTATATATATATATGTATATATACACACACACACACACACATATATATATGTGTGTGTGTGTGTATATATACATATATATATATATATACACACACACACACAATATATATATATATATATATATATATATATATATATATATATATATATATAAGATTCAGAACTTTTATTTAATAAAACAAGGATCCACCAGGGCAAAAAAACTATAGATGTAAGATATAGAAGGGGAATAATTTTTTTTTTCCATTTTTTCATTTATGAATTTTTAATGAACCTACTCCATTTATCAATTCTATATGATCTAATATTTCTATCAAGCATAAGTTCTATACATATATGTGTGTGTGTGTATGTGTGTGCGCGTGTGTGTGTGTATATATCTATATATACATACATGTGTATATATATATACACACATATGTATATATAGATATATACACACACACACATGCACACACATACACACACACAAAATATATACATATGTGTGTATATATATATACACACATATGTATATATAGATACACACACACACAATATATATATATATATATATATATATTCCAGGACCATACAATCTGGTTACATGAAAAGCACCTAACCCAAAGCAAGCCACCCCTGAAAGAAATAAATGAATTCCAAAGATCTTGGGCAAATCCAAAGAAGGTTTTTCTGTACGTTCATCACAAAATATTACTAGATCCCAATACACCCAATGGCAAATAGCTGCCAAGAAGCACAAAACGGAAAATACAATATGCGCCCCAGCCACGCCTTCATAACTCCAAATAACCGGATTCGTTATAGATTCTCCTGTGATACTCCAGCCACCCTACGAATTGGTTATTCCTAAATGAGTCATACATATATATATATGTGTGTGTGTGTGTACATATATCTATATATACATATGTGTGTGCATATATATATATATATAATAATAAAGTCTAATATACATATATAACTATTTTTTCTTACACTTATTCTCTACTTAATTAATTATAATATAAAACATTCCTAATATGAAAATCAAGTATTTCACAAGGGATAAATAAGAGAGAACATACAAATTTATAGTGGTTCAGGTAATACAAATTTATAGTGGTTCAGTTATAACCAATTTTACATACACTCCCCAACTTTAATTAGGTATTTTCACTATCAATTTTCAAGTTCACTTCTGATTTAATATTTAAACTCATACCAAACCTTACAAGTATTTTTCCAAGGGCAAACACTCAACCCTTACAAGTATTTTCTCAAGACTAACACTCAAACCTAAACAAGATTTTTACTAAGCTCACCCCAACCTCACAAGTGTTTTACAAGGCTAATAAACAACCCTTAAGTAATAAAACATCTTAAAACAAATACAAAATGTGTAAAATGAATGAATAAGTCTCTAGAAATAAATTTGCAATATTTTGTCCACTTAAAAATGTTGTTGAATATCATTTAAGACGTTTGGAGGGAGTATTTATAGCTTCCTTCCACTAAATGGCCATTGCAAAAGGATCATGACCAAATCTCTCCATAACAACTAGAAAATTTGTATTAAATGCACTGTCAGAGTTAAATTGTGATCGAGATTGCTGAATAGTGATCGTGATCTTTAAAGGTCTCAAATGGCTAGTGACACGTGGTAGGTTTTTATTAGTTGCTCATAGATCCATTGGAACGGTTTCATGCCTTATGAATGTAGTAGTTGCAATGCCTATATCGCGGTCTCAATTCTCCTTTCAAGTCCAGTATTGCGATTGTGATACCCACCACAATCTTCCATGTGACTCTATTAAATTTTAGGCTTTTGAGTTTAAATTAATTCGCGATTATGACACTCTAGGTTGCAATTGTGATATGCTTGTTGGGGCTCAATTAGAGAGTTGCGGTTGTAACTTACAGGTCTATTTCATAACTTAAGGAATTTTCAAATTTCTTGATTTGTAATTTCTTTTAAGTCATTATGCTTGCAAAAATAAACTTAGTTAAACCATTACCATTTAATTTGATTATCAAGATGAAAATCGTGATTAACTAAATTAGTTACCCAGTTCAGGTCAACAATTGCATTCGATAAAAATGATTATAGTTATAACAATTTCTTGGCCCAAAATTGAACCTTAAATGCTAACCCATCCATTCAAGAGCATGTTGCCTTTCTCTTATATTAGTTATGTAAATTTATTTTTTATACTGCCTTGGTCAAAATGACTAAAGAATATTTGAAGATTGCCTAAGCTCATTGATTAGTTCTCATGCCTTACATTCTCGCCTATATTTACAAAAGCATTCATACCTTTCTTCATGGAGGCCCTGGTTTGTCTTTTTGTGCACTTAGAATCCTATATAGATGGTCCAAATGTGGTTTATAACTTACTTTCTTGAGTTAGTTCATAGAGAAGACTGTCAATTTTGCCCTTTCCTCCTAACCTTATTTAGATCTAGGTGGACTCGGTTTCAATATTCCACTTTCACTCCTGATGAAGAGTCCATCTTGAATGAATGGTTCGATTCATAAGCCAGTGTACTAATAGCTCGAGGTCTTACTTTAGTATTATATTAGATAATAAATGTGGCATTGAAGTGTATCAACGAAACCTCTATGCTCATCAATTTGGGCTTTCATGACCTCCTTTTCCTCTTACATATTCATTCAATGTAGTTAGGACTCCTCGGTCTGTTATTCCTTTAGATGTTATCCATCAAATAAATGAAATTTTAGATCTCCAAGAAGTTGAGCTTCAAAAGATTGACTTCCCATTTATCTGGGGTGTCTCAAGCTTTTTATTGCCTAGTGGGATGGTCATACAAAATAGAAGATAGCCATGCCAATGGTTGTAACATGGGTTAACAAGGTTTAACTATCCTTATGGTTTTTAGCAAAAGAGTACAATCTGACACCGCTTCTTCTATACAAGGATTGGCCTCCAAAAAGTCAAAACATATGCATATAAAAGAAATTTTAACTTTTGAAAAATTTTATGGTTTTAAGTGTAATTATATAAGTTTGAATGAGATGCTTCGGCAAACAAAAGAAGCTCAAATGGATATTCAAATTGAGGCCAGCCAAAAAGTCCTAATTGAAAGAGAAAACGTAGCAAAAAGAAGGTAAGACATCATGATTGAGAGGGCCTAATTTCAAGAGAGACAGAGTTCGACTAAAGAAACCATAATTTGCCCTGGATAGATTCTAATATGTGTCCCTTATTTCAAATGGCCAAGAATTCCGACTGCCCCTTTTGGGATAGCAGGTCCTCCTTTAACTTAAGCTAAGAGGAGAAAAAAGAATCATGTAACTTTGTCTAGTTTTTACTTAGAAGATTAACTATATGATCTTTAATGGTGTTAGACCGAGCTTCTTGACAAAAATAATCTTGTTCGCATTTTATGACAAATTTTATTATTTTGATCTAAACTTTTATGTAGAACACAAATGTGATCCTTAGACTGATTGCATACAATCCTGGTAAGACGGAGGACTTGAATAATCCCAAACATCAAGAACATTATTCCTAAAATTAGATTCAAGGTTAAAGATCTTTTTCAAGTCAACCCTTCATCTAAAAAGTCCTCTTCCAAATTCATTTCTTATGCTAAAGGGACTTTTAACCTTGCTCCATCAAAATCGACGTCTAAGGAGAAGAGCAAAGGGCCTTCCCAATCAATAATTGAGCAAGAGATCTCTCATCAAGCTAATATTGACCAAACACAAGATGTTGTGAATCCTAAATTTTACACCCTCGGCATTAGGTTGAACTTAAAAAACCTATGGCAGAAATGCGGTAATGAATAGGATTGAAATTGGATGAAAACTAGTCAATTTTTGTAAGAGCCTTCTGGTTACCACAGAAGAGCTCTATGGTACTGCGGGCACCTCCTGCGGTTCCACAAAGGCTGAGCCTTGTTGCCTTTATAGAACCGTAAGGCTCTTGCATGGCAGCTGTGAACCATTAAATTTGCACTTTCATAATCTGATCGCAACTTGACACTTACTAAGATTAGTGCGTTACGCAAAGTCGGTATATGGTTCTGCTAGTCGGTTAGCTGGCAGGGGTCAAGGGGGCAATGCTCCATTGAAAAAATGAATTTCTTTAGTTTTGCACCCTCCAACTCGCATTTAAACCTTAGAAGCAACTATGCTTGGTAAATAGACCTTTAAAAACCGAAATTGCCAAAATAAAAAAATCAAAAAATAGAGCCTCGAAAACTGAAATCTATCCCTTTGACATCTGAACCACCTTCAGATCATCTAAAATTTAATAATGAGCATGACACAACTATAATCGTGAAAAACAAAAAGAAACAGGCCAAAAAACAAAGCGTAGCAACCCATAAGCGGCTGCGGCAATCGGCAACCTGTTGCAGTAGCTATACCACCGCTGTGATCGCCGTAAGTGTCCTTGTAGTAGCCTATTGGCTATCACAGTGGACCCTGTAGTTGTAGCAGTTCAGGACAAGTTGCCACAATGCATTTTTCATAAATCCCATACAGAAAATTGATAGTTTTTAACTTCTAGACTCTCCCTATAAATACCTTGCGCCTCATAACAGTTCCCATACTGCTATATGCTTTTATTCTCCCTCTAAAACTCCTTAAACCCTATTTTTAAGCCTCTTAGTCGTTTAATCTCTATTCCTAAGCCTCCCAATCACCTAATCCCTATTCCTAATCCTCCCAATCACCTAAACCTTATTCCTAAGGCTCTTAATCATTTAAAACCCTATTCTTAAGATTCCTAAATTTAAAACCCTATTTCTAAGCTTCTTAATCAAGCAAGAGTGTGATTTAAGTCCTTATCTTTAAGAGGAGTTCATGCTATTCAAGCAAGGTTGTAATTCAAGTCATTCCCTTCAATAAGAGTTTTTGCAATTCAAGAGTTCTTTTTCTAAAAAGGGAGCTCGTGCTGTTCCAAAGCCAAGGTGAAACTTAGATCCCGTGCCAAGCTTGTTCCCTACATTGAAAACCAAAGGTAAAGTTCTTTCCTTTTCCTTTTCATTTCTTATTATATTATTAGAATTCTCTCTCTAAGATCTAAATCTAAAAAGATCTAATTTTTGTTAATTAAAACCTGATTTAATTAACAAATCTCTAAGCCCTTAAAATTAATCAAAACATGATAATAAAGGCTATGACTTAAAAACCCTTCCTTCGCAAGAAGGAAGAACTATTTGGGGTTTGATTCCTATTCAATGAGATACGCAGGCATGCCATCTTTAAGGTATCAATTCCAATAAAATTAATAACTCCTCATTCTTATCACCTTCTTTACATAGTTTAGGGTGAAAATCATTTTCTTAAATAAAAATCAAAACTTTAGTTTCTTCTCTATTATTCTTTATTGTATCTATTTGGATTGTTACTTTTTCTTATTTTAGTTGTTTATATTAGATTTAAGGAATGTGTGCTCTCCCTAGAACTCATAAGGGTTAGATGAAAGATCCTTTAAGTTTATCATTTTGATATGTAATAGTTTTAAGTAGGTTCCTTTTATTCCACTTTATTATTACTTAATATTTGCCATGTATTGCATGAATAATATATATTTCATGCATCATATTATATCCGTTCATACATATATAAAACTAAAAATAGATCTTTTTCCTGAATTATTAACCAAAACCTAGTCCCCGAGCCCTCTTTTGTCACTCATGGACAAGTGCTTTTCCTTAGGATAAATTATATAGAGTCAACTAAATTGGGTTTTTCATTTAATTTTTCCAAACAAAATAAATAAAATTAAAGTGGTGACTCCTTTTAGAAATTACAATTTACAAAAATGCAAATTTTTGAACTCATATTAACTTCCAATCGTGATATTTCTCCTACGGAGCATTTCGATCCCTTAGCGGATCGGACAGGTGCTCAGGCGAGATCTCATAGCAACGCATCTCAAATTTGCAAATCCCACATTGAAAAATATAGAAACTTATCCCCAATCACTTCCACTATATATTCAGACCTCCCAACTCATTTTTGACATACTTTAGCTTGCTTGATCAACCTGTGATCTCAAAGCAAGTTTAAAAATATTCTTTTAGTTTGGTTAGCCAATGAATGAGCTCTTAGTCTAAAGTTTTATTTCATTTTTATTTTTGATTTGTTATTGCTCCTTTCTTTGCAAAGTGAGTTCAATTGTGACTTTTTGAGCCAACCAGTCAAGTTTAAAGCTTTTCGCCTTCTAAGACAAGTCCCCACCATCCGAGATAAGTTCCCCACTGACCAAGACAAGTTTCCTCAATCTCAAAACCATGTGAGCACAAGGTTAGCATCTTTTCCCTATCCTTTTCCTTTCCATAATTTATTTTTCTTCATTGAGATTCTTTTCTCCCTCTTTTAACTCATTGCCTAATTCCTTTTCTCTTCTTCCCCTACTTTTTAATTAATTAAAATTGGTTCAATTAATTTAATTAATATGAATTAATTAATTTTGGTAATCAACTAAAATTAATTAATCAGTCCAACCCTCTCTAATTCAATCAATCAAAATATTATAAAAGGCTAGACTAAACAAACTCCTTCATAAAAAGGAAGAATTGCATGGGTTCTGATTCCCATTGAAAAGGAAACATAGTCATGTTTGGTTTAAACATTGAATCCAAATAAAATAAATAAATTCCCTCCGCCCCCCCCCTAATCGAGAAATGTGTGACTTCCCTATAACTCATAAGGTCTAAAGGAAGTATTCCAAAGTGATTTTTGTTGTAATCTTAATCTTTCCACTTTACTTTCTTTTAAGTTTTACTCATTTTTGTGAATGGATGAATAAGATGAATGGACATGCATCATAAATAAACTATAATTTTAAGTCACAATATTATTAATGCCCAAACTATTTTTGTCAAAATAAACTAAAAATATAGTCACGGAATCCTCTTTGGTTTTGAGACAAGTATACTTTTCCTTTAAGATATAATTAGAGTCAAAATGGGTTCTTTCCTTAATCTTTTCTCAAATTAAAATCAAATTAAGATGGCAACTCTAAAACATATTTTCAAAATCAATCAATCTAAACCCGAGGGTGTCACCATGAGTTCTCCTATATGAGCATTTTGATTCATTCTAGCAAATTAGACTGGTGCTCGGGTGAGGCCTTATGTATATAGAGACTGATAGCTTAGAAACTAAACTTACTATTGTAATGGTAAACTTTTTTAGCCTCCCTTTAATATAATTTCCCTTTCTAAAAAATATTTAAAGGTTCGCTTAATTATAGGAATCATGAGATGATTTCAACACTTTCTTTGCCAATTTTGAGTTAATGCTGTTAGATATCGAGCTTTCTTTTCAACCATTTTGAAGGAGATTGAGATGCTTGCAAAGCTAAGCTAGGACAACAAAATTTCTCTAAAAATTTAGCAACACCTAGATAACATGGACATATTCAAAAACCTTGGACCTATATTTCTGTTAAACAAGGCATCCTCTAAATCTGTTGGGGATTTTTTAGCCTTTATCTCATCTAATCCCACTGCAGATTATCTAAGTGTTAGCCACAAAGCTTTTATTGACAATTTTTTAACCGACTTCAATGGCTTTACTCATTCCCAATGATTTACTAACAACATCATTTCCAAACACAAGCAAACATCCAATGGAGTAGCTTATGAACCCTCAAATTTGCACCCTTAAGATTCGACTGTAGTTTGACACCTGCTAAGATTAGTGTGCTACACAAATCTAGTATGGCGGTCCCGCTAGCCTATTAGTTGGCAGGGATCAAAAGGGCAATGCCTCGTTAAAAAATAATTTTTCTCAAAATTGTACATTTAGATAACCAGCACTTGATTACAAACACATAGAGTCAAACTAGACCCAAATCGGATAAAAAAATGGATGAAAATGAGTCGAAAAACTAGGTTTGGCAACCCACGGGCCAACTGCGGTGCTACAGTAACTCATAGCTGGCTATGGTTGCGGTTACCGCAGTGGCTTTGTAGTTACAACAAAGGCTCTGTAGTTACCGCAACACGTTTTTCTTGAATCCCACACCGAAAATTCACTCTTTTAAGCCACTCCCCATATAAATACCTTGCACCTCCTAACAACTTTCACACACAATTATATACTTCTATACTTCTCTTAAAACTTTCTAAATTCCTATTCCTAAGCCTCCCAATCATTAAAACTATCCTTTTAAAACTCCTAATCTCCAAAAACCCCATTCCTAAACCTTTTTTATCACATAAAAGCTTATTGATAATCCTCCTAATCATCTCAAACTATCTCTCTAAGCCTTTTAATTAAGAAAATATGCAATTGAAGTTCTTTCTTTCAAAGGAAATTTGTGGTACTCAAGCGAGGGTGATTCAAAGTCCTTTAAAAAAGTTCGAGAGTCCTTCTTCCAAAAGGAGTGCTCATGCCATCCCTAAGCCAAGGTGGAACTTAATCCGATACCAAACTCGTTTCCTACGTTCCTCATCATAAAAAACCAAAGGTAAAAATTCTTTTCTTTTCCTTTTCAATTCCAGTTTTAAGATCTAAATCTAAAAAGATCTAATATGACCTAATTAATAAATCTCTAAGCCCTTAAAATCAATCAAAATATGATAATAAAGACAATGACTTAAAAACTCCTTCTTTGCAAGAAGGAAGAATTGCATGGAGTTTGATTCTTATTCAAAGGGATACACAGGCATGCCATCTCTAAGGCATTCAACTCCGCTAAAATTAATTATTCCTTGTCTCTATCACCTTCTTCACATAGTTTAGGGTCAAAATTACTTCTCTTAAAAGAAAGTCAAAATTTTAGTTCTCTTACAATTGTTTTATTACTTTTTTTTTTACTTTAGCTATTTAGATTATATTTGGGGAATGCATGCTTTTCCTAGAACTCATAAAAACTAGAGAAAAGATCCCCTGATTTTAAAATTTTGACTTGTAATAATTTTAAATAGTTTTTCTTTATTTTTCGCATTTTGTAATTGTCATTATCTCATATTTGCCATGCATTGCATGAATAATATATGTTTCATGCATCATATTATATCTGTTCATACATAAAAAAAAAAAAAAAAAAAAAAAAAAAAAAACTTCTTTTTTTTTATATATATAAAAGCTATTTTGTATTTAAGCCAAACTAATTTTTTATATTATTTTAACCAAAACCTAGTCCCCGAGCCCTTTTTAATTATTTGAGAAATGGTATAATTTTGGAGTTAATCAAATTGGGTTTTTCCTTTAATTTTCCCAACTAAATAAACAAAATTAAACTAGCGACTCCTTTTGCAAATTATAATTTACAAATTATAATTTTCTGAACTCATAGCAAGTTCCAATCGTGATATTTCTCCCAAATAAGCATTTTTGATTCCCTTTAGCATATTGGGCTAGTGCTAGGGCGATGTCTCATATAGCTAAAGCAAATAAGTCAATCCAACATTTATAGAAGTTAAGGATGGAATTAGCTCAGTGAAAATCTTTGGCTAAGAAACAAAAGCACTTCAATGATGAAATTCATTAGCATTAAGAGGAGATTTGTAAGTTGAGGGCTTAACTATCTAAGGTCAATGGGCAAAAAAAAGTAATGCTAAGTTTTTGAAGAAGATAAAGGTTGGGATTCAGTCTAATGCTAAGTTATTATCTGAAGGCTAGGAACTCAAATGTTAAGTGGCCTCAACTAAATCTCAACAGGAAGAGATTAATCTAAACATTTTTAATTCCTTTTCAAATTTTCAAACATTCGACCCTTATGCCTTTTTATCAACAGATTTTGTAATGACAGTGATGAAAGGGCTGACTTTTTAAGTATAATTGTGGCTCAGTGAGCCTTCTTTTTGTGGATGATGATAACTTCAGATTTTTGTTGAATATATTTGGCGGCCAAAGGGCTGACATTTTTTTGCTTATTTTTTATGAATAAAATGTATGAATGTTTGTGTAAACAAGAATTTGAACTATTTGGAATGACCTTAAGTTGGCCAGCTCTTTTATTTTACTAAGTGATAAAATTACCATGATGGTTGGACTTTCAATTATGCCAAACTTAATAATATATGGTTAAACATCCATTATCATTATTTGGCCTTTATATATAAACCTACTCTCGCTGGTTGATGAATTAAGATCGATCGACCCTTTTCTATAATGATGGAACATAGGGTTTTAAGAACTTTTTATTGATTGACCGATCATGTAGCTTGCCTCCTCAATCTAATAGTTGGTAAGCACCACTTTCCTTCACCTCTTTCACCACAAATGGTCCTTTCCAGTTTAGGGACACTTACTGAGCTCAAGGTCCTTGTGTCCTATCGGTAAGATGACTTTTTATACCAGATCCCTGATTTTGAAGTCCTTAGGCCAAGCCCTCTTTTTTGTATTCTCTTTCCACTCTTTCCTTCTAAGCTTATATTCAGTCTAGAGCAGCAAGTTGATCATAATCAAAATCATCCAATTCCATTAGCATTGTTTGAGTAGATTGATCAACTGCTAGTTCATCTTAATATTTGCTGCTTATGGACTTTACTGCTAGCTCAGTGGGTATCATTGCACTATGCCTATAAACTAGTTTGTAAGGAGTTGCTCCATGACTATTTTGAAAGTGGTTCAGATTGCCTATAGAGTTTCTGATAACAGCTCATACCAAACCCTTAGGTTGTCTTCAACCATCTTATGGATGTTAATCTTGATAACCTTGTAGGTTGCCTCGGCTTGCCTATTAGCCTGTACATAATAGGGAGTAGAGTTCACAAGCTTGATGCAAAACTTCTGACAAAATTCTTTCACTCTTTCTCTTGTGAGCACAATCTCTTGTCGATTGTTATCATTTGAGGCAAGCTACTTCTGTGAAGTATGTATTCCTTAAAGAAATTAATGACTGATTATTGTTTTATGATTTTAAGAGGGATAGCTTCGACCCATTTAAAAAAGTAATTTGTTGCCATTAAGATGAAAGAGTGTTACTTGAATAATGATGGATATATTTTATCAATTACATCCAATACCTAACCTTTAAAATATTAGGGCCTTATAAACGAATATAGCTCAATAGGTGAGGATAATTGGATTGGGCTATGCTTCTAACATGTATCACATCCTTTAGTGTATTTAAAGTAATCTTTCTCTATGCTCGGTCACTAATAGTCGGGTGTTGCTTTAAAAGTTGCATCATTAATTTTTTAGACTGATTTACCCCTGCCAGGCCTTCATAGACCTCATCCATTGCTATAATATTTCTTCTTTTGGACTAAGGTGTAATAATAATTCCCCATTAGGATGCCATTTATAAAGTTCCCCATTGTCTTGCTGAAGTCTCGGGGCAATAAGTTTAGTCTTTGTGATCTTTCCCTAAAAAAGGATCCTTCAAATACTCAATTAGCTTAATGCTTCAATCTTTAGTCAAATCAAATATAAAGATGCCTTGATGTTTTTCAACTTATTATTTAAGTTGAACTATCCCTTTAATGCATGAAATTGAAGTCGGCTTATACTCTAAAAGGACTTCATTGAACTAGGCAAAATAACTTGATGCTCCCTCTATGCAAGTTGGTTTACTTCTTCATTCTCGGCCCTTAAAGCATACTCTATAAAGAAATTCTCAAAATTGTTAAGTAAATGCATAACTTTGTTTCAATATGGCTGAAGTGCAGGTGATTCATAATTGTATTCTTTAGAGACTTGCTTAATGACTAGGATTGAGTCTTTTTTGTGTTCATCAAATGCATTTTAAGTTCCATAAGGATCGCCAAGCTGATCAACAAGGCTTCATACTTGGCTTAGTTAATCATACATGAAAGACCAAGCATAAATCCTAACTTTGTCGTGATGCCTTAAGCGAGGTGATAACAATGCTTACCTCAGTCAAACTTATTATTCTTGATCCATCAAACCAAATTTCCCAAGCTTTAACAAACATACAGTTGATCTCTTCTTCAATAAGTTTGTCTTTTTGTTAAATGATGAGCTAAGAAATCATCTAAGGCTTGTCCTTTAATGGCCTTTTGAGGCATGCACTTGAGTGTGAACTTGGACAATACCACAATTCACTTGCTTATTCTATTTCTTAAGAAAGGTTGAGATAGGATGTATTTGATCACATCAGTTTACTGAAAACTAGGATTATTACGAGGAGCATATAATGTCTTAGTTTAATGCATGACAAGTGCAAAACTAAGCATAAGTTTTTCAACCAATGTGTATTTTACCTCATATGGGTTCAAACTCCTACTCAGGTAGTAAATTGCCCGTTTAAAGCCTTTTTGCTCTTGAGCAAACATGCTTAATGGAATGTTCAGAGGTTGGTTTGGCTTAGAGGAGTCATGATAGGAGGTTTAGTTAGATAAGCCTTGATTTCATCAAACACTTCTTGGTGCTCCTCGAGTCCATATAAACTCACTATCATTCTTTATTTTTAACAAGTCTTCCTATGACTGAAGTTTCTTTACTATGTTTACTATAAATCTCCTTAGAAAGTGGATTTAGCTAATCAACCTTCGCAACTCTTTCTTTGTTTGGGGAGGCTAAGCTTTGATGATTGCTTAGCTTTGTTCTTGTCAACCTCCATTCCTCTTTTGTGAACAAAGAACCTGAGAAAGCTTCTAGTCGATACCCTAAAAGCACACTTGAGAGGGCTCATTTTAAGCTTGTTCTCTTTCATTCTCTCAAATGACTTTCCAAGGTTGATCAAATATTGATCTTCTTGATGAGATTGATCCACCACATCATTAATGTTTACTTCCATAAACTTACCAATCATGTCATGGAAGATAATATTCATTATTTTTTGAAATATGGCCTCAACATTCTTTAGGCCAAATAACATCACAACCAATCGTATACTCCGATCGACCTAGGACATTTGAATGCTATTTTGCTTATATCTTCTTCAGCTATTTTGATTTAATTGTACCTTAAGTGCCCATCTATAAAACTAATTATAAAATTGTAAGCTGCAACATTAATCAACATGTCCTAGATCAACATAGGATACTCATCACTTAAGGTAGCCAAGTTGAGGTTCATGAAATCCACATATATCCTTAACTTGCCATTCTTATTCATTATTGGGACAATGTTGGACAACCATTCCACATAGGTGGCTACTCTTATGATCCTTGTATCCAAGAGCTTTTTAATTTCTTCATGAACCAACTCTTCAATTTCCTTAGGCATCCTTCTTATGGGTTGTTTGAATAACTAGTGTCATGGCTTGATAAGTAATCGATGCTTTACAAGATCATAGTCAAAGCCTGGCATTTCATCATAGTTTCAAGTAAAGTAATCCTTGAATTCTCTTAATAAGGTAATAACCTTTGCTTCAAATTCGGCATTATATTTAGCATTAATGAATATAGGTGAACATCCTCCTTGGTGCCTAAGTTGATTTCTTCCAAGGGGTCTTGCACTTCTGTGGGTTCATCTTAAAGCTTGTGGGATCCTTAAGCTGTAACTGGATTGAGGGGTCTTACTCTTCATCTTCATAAATACACTCGGCCATGACTATGTTATGTTCTCAGACAAGAGCCTTGATCTTTTTCTAGCATTCTTTATTTGTGTGGACTTAACCATTAATGATGTTGAAAGATGATGTTTGGCTAGATAGTCACACTAGTAAAGGCTGAAATAATTCATCAGCCAAAATCCTTGACTGATTAAGGGTTATTACCTTAGGCTATTTCCTAACAAACTTGCCATTCTATAAGAGGACTGATTTTATCACCTTAGTCTGAGGCTCATAGAATAAAGCATCCACCATATGAACCTCTCTCTGAAAGGGGTCTAATCAGCATGTACAATCTTAATGTACCCTTTCCTAAATAGGATGAGAATTTGATGCATGGATGATGGTATGCAACCATTAGAATGTATCCATTCTTGGCCAACCAAGATATTGTAATTGCTTCTTACATCCACCGTGAACATTCCTTCTTACCAAGTTTCACGACCGATCTTCATCTATACTAAGATGAATCATTCTACTACTGTTTTCACCTCTAGTGAAGTCGTTTATTGAAGCATCAATCTTTTAAAGATCTTCTTTACTCAAGCTGAACCTTTTCAAAAATCGTAAATGCAACATGTTTACCCTTACTCCATTATCTACCAATACCCTATTAATAATTATCCCATTAATTTCAACCTTGATGTAAATGGCTGAATGTGGTTAGTTAGGCAAATTGGTGGTTCCTCAATCAGTTCCAATTGTCGAACCTCTTCTTCCTTTTCACATGCTAGTTTGGCTTCAAGAACATCCCCATCTAGTGTGGATTATTGCCCAGGCTAAGGTAAAAAGTCATTTGGCAAGTAGCGTAGCATGTTGACACTAGTTTTAGTAATTGCCCCTTGCTTGTTTCAGCAACGTCTCATGCTGATTCTTTTTAAGTAGTGGCTCAGATTGTTCTGCCTTAGGCACCTATACTCTTCTCTTCTTGTGGCTGGTCCAATTTCATCCAATTTGCAAGGTTTTGTTTGATTATCAAAACAATTTTGCTCTCAACACTAAACCTTTTACCAATATCACTAGATTTGTCTATTAGCTTACTAATATGATTATCAGTGTTATTTTAGTATTAGACATCTTCCTAATTTTAAAATGGTCTCATTAGACGTGCCAAAAAGATATTAACCTTAAATTAATTCTAGGTAAATTAATTAAGATTAATAACATTTATATTGTTTTAATTAGGAGTCATTTGTTTCAATACTGTTAATACTAGATTAATTAAACAATGCATTTAATTTAACCTAATCTATAGTATGTAGGTGTTGGAGCACCATCAACTGTCAATTAGAGATATGTGGAAGAAAAGTAGCCTGACTTCTAGTATACAAGTGGCAGATACCATCAACTTTCCATTAGGGGGTCTAATGTATAGGCTGCAAGAATTGTCAATTAAGGATGAATATATAAGATAAGTTGTCAATCATGGGGTGAATATTTAGATTATAAAAAATGTCAATTTAGAGGGGTGATCACACAAATGTAGAATAAAAAATTAGTTTTCATGAATTTATAATCCTATTTATATGAGCTCTTTCAGGGATCTACAAGAATGACTTAGTAATTTAAAAAAAAAAAATAAAAAGAACTAGACTCATTATGTGTATCCAAGCCATTATTATAAGTCTAAATTTATTTACATGGATTATTACTCTAAACCTATGTCCTATAAAAATTTAGGCCAATTGTGATTTTTAGGCCTAGTGTTAACAATATAAAAAAAGAAAAAAAAATTTAAAAATAAGGATTTAGCTTAGCACCAAGAGCATTGATCAGTTCAATGAGAAAATATTTACCTTGTTAAAATATATTATAGAATTTAATTGATGTCTTTCCATGTACATGAATATTCTAGTTTCCATATTAGTATTGATTGTATTTTCCTTATTAGAAAAGTTTTCTATTTTTTTCTCTTTTGTACTCTATATAAAGGACATAATACTATTAAATAGAAGATTTAGAAAATTATTCTCTTTTCTATATTCTTTATTCTTGTTCTTCTCCATTATATTTATAACACGTTATCAGCATGAATTTGTTGTACCATTTTTTTAAAGCTTTTTTAAGATTTTTTTTTCTCATCTCGAATAACATATGAATTATATATGTTCTCAAAAAGACATATGCTTATAGCTTAATAAACATACATGTTCGAGATGTATTTATCTTATTGTGTCAATGAAATTAAATATATATATATTTTTATGCTTTTTGATGTGGGCATAAAAATTTTGCATACATATTTTTCCCCCAACAATGAGATTTTTTTTTTTTATTATTTGATATGAAACAATGAGATTATTTTTTTTTATTATTTGATATGAATTTTTTTTATGTTACAAAATTTTTTTTTATTATTATTATAAATCAATTTTTGTTTTGTTACCATATAAAACAAATGTTATCATATTATATTATTATAACAACATTTTTGTTTTGTTTTATATATATGTTTTCGTTTCTTGTTATATATTGTTATTGTTTTCATAATAATTTCATCATCATTTTTATGAAAAAAAAAATTATTATTTGATGTTATTTAATTTTTATTAAGTAAATTATAGTTCCTAAAAAACTAGTACCATATTCTAAATTTTAATTCCTGAAAAAATTAGTATTATTTATAGTTCCTGAAAAACTAGTATCATATTCTAAATTCCAGTACCTAAAGAAACTAATATTATTTATAGTTCCTGAAAAACTGATTAAATAAATAACTATCTATATTTTAAATTCTAGTTCCTAAAGAAACTATTATTATTTATAATTCCTGAAAAACTAATTAAATAAACAACTAAGGTGTAAATTCCTGAAGAATTTTTACATAAGTTCCTAAAGAACTAAGTATCATAAAATCTAGTATTCCAATTCATTAAAGAATTATTTTATGTTCCTAAAAAACTAAATGCATTGTCTATAAGTTTTTAAAAACTGATTTAATTATGATACGAATTGACATATTACTTATTTTTGTTTAGACAATATCAAATTTGACGAAACTCGAATTTGTGGCCCTCGATATCACGTGCAAGAATTATTTGTCATGGATACTAGATGCTAAAATATATTTAGATGCTATGGGTCTTGGAGACACAATCAAAGATGAAAATCAAGAATCTCAATAAAACTACGCCAAGTTGATGATTTTTCTTCGTCATCATCTTCATGAAAAATTGAAACTTGAATACATGACAGTTAAAGATCTATTAGTCCTTTGAAATAATTTGAAAGAGAGATATGACCATCATAAATCAGTCATCCTTCCAAAGGCTCGTTATGAACGGATGCATTTACGATTGCAAGATTTTAAAACTGTAAGTGAATATAATTCTGTAGTTTTCAAAATTAGTTATAAATTAAAATTATGTGAAGAAAATTTTACTGACCATGATATGTTAGAGAAGACATTTACTACTTTTCATGCCTCGAATATGCTCCTGTAGTAGCAATATTGAGAAAAAGGTTTTAAGAAATATTCTGAATTAATTTCATGTCTTCTTGTTTCTAAGCAAAATAATGAGCTCTTATTGAAAAATCATGAAACTCGTCCCAACTAGTTCTACTCCATTCCCTGAAGTGAATGAGACAATATATAATAATATTGGACGAGGAAGAGGATGAAAACATAATCATGGTCGAGAACGTGGTCGAGGTTATAGCCGGAATAATAACAATAGCAATCGTGGTGATCATAGAAATAATAATGCATCTTTTCACCATAAGTGGAAGAATCATGAAGAGAAAAAGAATAATGGATCAAAGTAAAATACAGAAAATCAATGTTATCGATGTGGCATGAAAGGGCATTGGTCTCGTCACTATCGTATACCAAAGCATCTTGCTGATCTCTATCAAGAGTCCTTAAAAAAAAAAAAAAAGACAGGAATATGGAAACAAATTTGGTAGAAAATGATGATGTTTTTGGTGATGACTCTATTGATGTCACACATTTAGATGTGTCGGATTTCTTTGATAATTCTGAAGGAAAAATTGATTATTTGATTGGTGATGGCAATGTAAATACCTAAAATAATGTGTTTCTTTTAGTTAACTTAGTTTGATTTATGTTTTTAATTTAAACACTAGTTTAAAGTGTTGGTGAATTATTTATTAGGTATTTTTGCATTGATTTTAAATCAATGATTTATATTAAGTTGTTTCTTATAAATATATTTTTATCTTTGTGAAAGATATTATGATATACTGCATACTCTTGTAGTAGCAGTATAAAAAATAAAAATTTACAAATATTATTTTTCTCCTAGTGGTTGCAAAGAATAATTGCTAATGAGAAATCATCAAACAATGCCCACTAGTACAATTGCATTCCCTCAAGTGAATCTCTAAATTATTTGATAGATCATGAAAACTCGAAAAGAGTAACAAGTCATATAGAAGACACAACTCAATATTGGTGACTTTATGTAAACTCCCTAAAAGAGTAATTTATAAGGATTTTACAAGTTGTGTATTATAATGATTTATTTTATTATTGTTTTATCCCAGTATATATGCACAACATACTGCGTTGAACTTGCAGTTCAAGCATTAAACTTATAGTTCAATAATTAAACCTTCAAGATTTGGCATGATTGCCATTATGTATATGATACATATTGTCCTTTGAAACTTGCACAAAGATATCAGTCGTAAATTTTTAGTTGTGCCATGAATATATTAATATCACTATCTCAATGTGTGACAATGGTTCCATAAAAGAGACTAAGTATTTATTTTGATGAGGCATATTTCTCAATATTAGGAGAGAAAAGTACCTATAGTGCTAAAGAATGTATAGAAATTTATTGGAAAGAAAACTCTTTAAATAATTTTGATCCACATACAAGTTAGAGTGAACCAGAAGTTCACAAAATAATATAGTTGCAATAAATTGTAACTTAACTACCAAATGCATTTATAGATGCTAAAAGAGTGGCAAAGGCTCATATTACAGCTGTTAATACCCCAGTAAGGGTTGTGGTTTTAACTGTAAATAGAAAATCAATCAATCTCACTACACGCCAGAAGCGTGGATAGTAAATTGGAACTAAAGACAAAAATTCACAAAAAAGAAAAGCAGCGTCACTCATAAAATTTCCTGAAGAGAAATCTCCTGAAGAGGAAGATCTCAGTCAAAGAGCTATAGCCAATTATGAGACACAGATTGAGACAACGAAACAATTAGATCTTCCAGATATGGCTTTTGGAGTTGATCATATAAATGAAAACTATGAGATCTTAATTATTTTTATGATATAAGAAAGGTTGATGGAAATTTAATTATCGTCGATGATAAATTTGCCTCAACAGTAACTCTTGCTATTTCAAGAGAAAATCTTGATTTAGAATCTATAAGTACAATTGAATAGTAGCATAAACATGATTGATCATCATGGATATAGGCAATTAAAGTAGAGCTACATCGTTATATTATGAACTATGAGAAAAATAATTCTCTTATTATGGAAATGATCATGTTCCGTTATTCGATTAATATGGCAATTAAAGAAAAGTTTGATATATGCCTTATAAAAATAATATTTATATGAGAGTCCCAGAAGGACTAGAGATATCAGAAATGAATATATATTAAATAAGTGACAAGTATTTCATCAAATTATAAAAGTCCTTGAATGGATTAAAGTAATATGGATATGTGATGTAATTGTTTGAGTAAATTCTTATTGAAAGAAATATATATGAATAATAAACTATGTCCATTTATATTCATAAAAGTCCATAAAATGGTAGATGTTATTGTTGCAGTATATGTTGATGATTTAAATATCAGTGTAACTCCTAAAGAACTTAAAGAAGTATTTATCTATTTGAAAAGTGAGTTTGAAATGAAAAATTTAATGAAATTTTATATTGGCCTGTAGACCAATTATCAAGGAGTCATAATATACCAATTTACTCATGTGGAAAAGGTATTCAAGCAACTTTGTATGGTTAAATCTTTTTCCTTAAACATACCAATGGTAATTCTCTCACCTGAAGTGAAAAAAATACTTTTTTAGACCTAAATAAGATAACAAAGAGCTATTTGGTATTGAAATACCATATATAAGTGCTATAGAGGCACTAATGTATATTGCAAATTAAATCAGAACTAAAATTACATTTGCAAGAAAAATTCCTAGTTAGGTATAGCTCTGCACCTACTAAGAGATATTAGAGTGGTGTAAAAAGTTATTTTCAATATACTATTAATATTATGATTCATATTTGAAATTGGTCTATATGTGAATGTTGATTATTTGCTTAGTTTCCATGATAGTAGATTATAGATTAGCTATGTATTCACTTATGGTGGTGCTGTAATTTTATAAAAGTTTTTATGGTTTTGAAGTACCTCACTAAAAGATACTCCTATTGTATTTTGAGAATAATGTAATTTGCATTGCACAAATTAAAGGTGGTTATATCAAGGGTAACGAAGTAGACATAAACTTCATCCAAATTCTTGTATATACATAAGTTTCAGAAAAGATATTCACAAAATTCGCTTGAGTGATAACCTAACAGACTTATGTATTAAGTTTTTACCTAATGTGGTATTTAAACAACATTGTTTCATCAATTAGTATACATTGTGTTAAAATCTGTCCTCATCAGGAGAGAGCGAATTAGTATATGATTGTACTATTTTTCTTTAGTTAAGTTTTTGTCCCACGGGATTTTCTTAGACAAAGGTTTTAATGAGACAATATGTGTAATGACAAAATAACGCATGAAATGTACTATTTTCCTTAATTATGTTTTTTCTCACTGGATTTTCTAGTAAGGTTTTTAACGAGATATATTAATAGCGCAAGTAATATCAATAAATAATTATATGTGAATATTATTTAAACATCATTAAGCATACGGTTTGATAACTTGACAGATTTGTTTACAAAGACGCTCCATACAACCGCATTTGAAAAATTAGTTAATAGAATTGGTATGTGCCGATTAAGAGATATTTGATAAAAATCATATTTTCACTAGAGGGAGATTTTGGTATATTGTACATTTTTTTCCTTAGCCTAAATTTTGTCTCATTGGATTTTTCTGGTAAGATTTTTAATGAGGCAGTGTTATAGCACAAATCTCTACAATAATAATGTACTCTTTTTCTTTCACTAAGATTTTTTTCCTACAAGGTTTTTTCTTAGTAAAGTTTTGACGAGACATATTTTTTGTAAAAAACATCAAGCGGAAGTGTTACAATATATTATAGAATTTGATTGATATCTTTCCATATTATTGAATATTTTAGTTTCTATATTAGTATTGATTGTATTTTCCTTATTATAAAAACTTTCTATTTTTTTCTCTTCTATACTCTATATAAATGGTCTAATACTATTGAAAAAAAGATCTAGAAAACTATTATCTTTTCTATATTTTTATTTTTATTTTTTTCTATTATATTTATAACATACCTGTTTTTTTTATTTTTTATTTTTATGTTTTATTTTTTATTTTTTTTGTGTTAAGCATATTAGTAGTTTTGACTTTAGATTCCGTGTGGCCGCCAGCAGCTTGGCGGTTACACTTGCATACACGATAATTGCTCTTCTTGTACATTCCATTGCACAACGGGGTGGCGTAGCAACGCTAGCATGTTCTAATAGATTGAGAGACTTGGATAAAAGTGAAAAGCAAAATAAATAAATAAATAAAAAAACAAAGGGACGTGCTCTTTAAACCGCGAATCTCTCTCTTCCAGCCTTTATAAAAAAAAAAAAAAAAACCAAAACTTTCTCCTGAATTCTTCTTTTCTAGTTCACAATTCTTTATCAGAAGTAAAAAAAATTTTCGCAAATTCCGATCATTCAAGCAAGGCGATGCTGCTACGAATCCATTCGATAAAACTCTGATCCGATAATTGAATATAGAACAACAAGTACAAAGATGTTGGAGGATCAAGTAGCGTATCTCTTGCAGAGATACTTGGGGAATTATGTGAAAGGTCTCAGTAAAGAAGCTCTCAAAATCAGTGTTTGGCAAGGTTTGTTTTATCTTCTTCTTCTTCTTTTAGCAGCTCTAATTATGCTCTTCAAGTTCAATTTGGAGTTGTATTATGCTCTTGAAGTTGTCTTTGCAATGTCGTTTTGTTTATATTTTCGTAACGGACTAGACAAATGTATTAGAATGCTAGTTACAATTGATTTGTGCCTTACAGGTTACTGGATTAATAAAATTCAGTCTTAATCCTTAATATTATGCTATTGAAGTTTAATTTGAATTTGTTTGTGCATTTGGCCATCATGAATCATTTTTGTGTTATGCAATGTCATTTTATTTCGTTTAGATGGAGCTAAATGATTTGCTAGTTGCAATTGATTTGTGGCCTCACTCAGATTAAGAATACTACACTGAGATTGAAGAAATTTGGAACTTGGATAATTACAAAAACTCCTTTAAATTTGGAAGAAATTTCAGTTTTTTAACAAAAATTGGAGTTTTTTTTTTTTTTTAAAATAAAAATTAACATCAATGAGAGGAAGGATCTAGGAGTAGAGTGAACTTGAACCTCAACTTCTCTCAACTAATTTTTCAGTGTGACTTTCACTTTGCTATAACGTTTCTATCAAAATAATGTATCTCAGTACCCTTTTACCTGTTTAAAATTCATTTCTTGTAGTACTCTTTTATATTATATTATTACTAGTATTTGTTAAATATTAAAAAAAATTGTTTTCATAATATCGTTATAGTGTTAATTATGTTATACTTAAAAATCTATTTGGAGATTCTCAAGGGCTTTGAGCTAAAATTAGAGATGTTCAGTTTTGTTCCTTAAAATGATTAAACACAATTTGTCTTGAAGCTCGGTTAACGAAAGAGCTTGGATGAGCAATTATAATGAGCTCAATTTGAGTCAAGATGAGAGTATCTTGTTTTGTTTTAAGCACTAGAAACAGTAGGACTGGAAAGCTCTTTTGTTCTAGTGTCAGCTTTTTTCTTTTTCCTTATCCTATTTCGCTGTTCTAAACTTATGAACTCAGTCTAAATATAATCTCAAGAGAACTAATTTAATGGTGTTAGTCCCTGTTGGTGGCTTTACTGGTTCCAACTGTTGTTTCATTGTTTCACTTCTGTGTCCTGTGGGGCTTCTCATTCTTCCTTAGTGCTTTAGCAATAGAATTCTGGGTATTGTTGGGTCATTATCATCATAAAGAAGTGCTGAATAAATCATATTTGAACTTGTTTTGAAAAGGCTTTGGGCATAAATTGATGTCCCTGGTCTTTGCATTTCTTGCCTATAATAATATTATTAATCAAGTTAAATGTGGCTCTTTTTACTATTTTTTTTTCTTAACAATGCATTAGATTAAATTCTTTGGTTACATGTTCAAGTTTTTTTTTTTTTTTCCAAAGTAATGATTTATTTAAATTTGAAGCTCATAAAAGAGAGAGTACTAACAGTAATAATTATGATCTAATAGTTGAGCGACTCTGTTTTATGTATTCTACAAATTAATGGATTTGTCATCAAATAATACATTTTATTTAATTCGAAAATAAATTATTACTATTACTGACTACTTGCTTTTTTTGGTTCTTTATTTATTGCTTAAAACTTAAAAACAGGAGATGTAGAGTTAACAAATATGCAATTGAAGCCAGAGGCACTCAACGCCTTACAGTTACCTGTGAAGGTTAAAGCGGGATTTCTTGGATCAGTGAAACTTAAGGTTTGTGGGTTTAACATGATAATTGAATTAGCTCTTACAGTTCATGCATTATAATTGCATATCTGTGTATGTGAAGTGGGCCAAGCCAACCTTTCTTTTGTTTTTCTTCTTGTTCTTCTTTCTTTTTCGTGGCTGCACACATGAAGGGATTTCAGGTATAGATTATGTTTTTCTGATTGAACATTGAGGAGGCATGTAAGGTTTTGCTGTATATATTCAGGCTTTAGGCTGTAAAGTCCACTTAAAATTTTGTTTGCAGGCATATTTACAGTTTTTATAGTTTACTGTTTTTAGTTTTAATGTGGTAAGGCGGGCTTAATGTGACATCTTTATATGTAATCTATTGCTCTGCACTGCAGTGATGGTTGTTAGTACTATCTATTTGTTTCTTCGGCTTCTTCATATGTTTATCTTTGTTATTTCTATTTCTTACCCTTAATTGTACTTCTTACAGTAACCTCATTTTTCTTACAAATCAAAATTGGGTACTTAATTATCACTTAATTATCATGGAAGTGTAAACAGTAGATTCTGAACTCAAAATGGAAAAGAGACACTAAAAATTCCTACGAAGAAAAAAAAACTCAATGTGTTTTTATATTGTCCTTGCCTCTCTGTTTTTGTACTATGAATTTTTGCATTCTCGAGAAATATACATGCAACACATATCAATTTCAGGTTCCATGGAGTAGGCTTGGCCAAGATCCAGTTTTAGTTTATCTAGATCGAATTTTTTTATTGGCTGAACCTTCCACCCAAGTTGAGGGACGTAGCGAGGATGCAGTACAAGAAGCAAAGAAAAGCCGAGTACGGGTAAGACATGGTGAGCTATGAGTAAGTAGATTTTGTTTCTGTATAGAACATTTTTTAATTATGACTTGACTTTTATATTCTTTTTGGCATAGGAAATGGAAATGAAGCTTTTGGAGAGGGCACAGAGACTGAAGTCAGAAGTGGTATGATATAATCTAGCAGTGTTACACAGCTAAATATGTTGATTTTGATATGTTGCTCTGTGTATATATATATATATATATATATCATAATTATGTGAATTCCTGATATGACCTAATAATGTTTTATGTCCTAATTAGTGTGCTATGAGTTCTAATCATTTCCAACTCTTATTCCCATTTTTTCTGCATTGTGAGGTGGTTTAAGAAATTGGAATTGTCTATGTTGACTTTTTGAGGAAATTTAGGCCTATCTAGGTTCTTTGGAGATTTGTGTTGCTAAAACAGAAGGTTTGGTAGTGGAAAGAGGGGCTAAAATCTTTGTAGAATTATACCTTTTTTTTTTTTTTTTTTTTTTTAAATAGTATTTGGTGGGAGATGAATACCCGTCTTTTTTTTTGAATGGGGTTTTATGTTTTTATTTGTTGTGGTATGCAATGGTTTTTCATGAATCTTTGTGGGCTTCTAGAGGAGTATTTTTGAGTATGAGGTTATGAACGGGGTTTTATCTTTTTATTTGTTGTGGTATGCAGTGGTTTTTCATGTATCTTTGTGGGCTTCCAGAGGAGTGTCTTTGAGCATAAGGCATCTTCCTAACTGAAAGAGAACACACACACACATTTAAAATTAAAAAAAAAAAAAAAAAAAGGAAAGGCAAAAAAGCCTTATGATATTTGTGTTTGCTTTATGGGAAATTTTCAATATATGAAAAGATTGTAGTTCCTTTGTTGCTAAACAAATTGGAACTACTATTTTGAACTTGAAAGTTGTGAAGCAACCTTTTATGAATATTTATTCCTTGTTGGTGACATGTTTCATCAAACTCCTTGGACCTCTATGAGATCAGTTGAAACTTAGAGTTTGGAAAGCACTGTCAAATGTCTAGTTTGATTCTAGATGGTTGAAATATTTTCTAGTTGCTTGTGTGTCTGAAAAGGAATTAATTTCTGTGTTCATGTGGTGACTTTCTTAAACTCTGAAATATGAATATGAACATGAATTAATCTATTTAGTGGTGGATATCAATATTAAATGTTAACATTCTCCGAAGGTGCCTAATTTTGTTTAATTTATTAAACAATCAATAATCTACAGCTGCAAATAAGCACATATTATCTCAATGAAAAAATTGTATTTGTACCTTAGTATCTTGTCTACGAGGACTTGTTCATTTTTCTCTCAATACCACTTTCATTTGTTAAACTCTACTCATTTGTAGCAAGTCATCAAGGAGTTGAACTTTATAACTTGCTATGTATACTCATTTGTAGCAAGTCATCAAGGAGTTGAACTTTATAACTTGCTATGTATTGTTTCTTGTTCTTGTTTTCTCTAGTTGTTTGTTGTTCCTTAAATTTGCCTTTTAAACTGCATTAGCAGTGGGTAGGAAAAAGAAGTAAAAGCTGTTGTTAGCTAGTGGCAAGACCTCCAGGATGTTGCCTCTCTGTATCATGTATTTTGTTGTCAGAAGAAGCTATTCATTTGATATAATATTTCTTAGATCTAGATTTGCCCTCCTCTAGCAGAGTCTTTCTGCTTTGCATGTGTTTGTGTTCATGAATGTGCTCTCTTCTAGCTCTTTGATATTAATAAATAAGAAAAATTGGATGTTCTGTTCAAAGCTCAATCAAACAAACCATACTTCATGTTGCTGCACTCGTGGCTTCTGTTGTTACCATATAAATGGTATAGTTCCAAGTATTGGTTAATAACATAGTTTAAGTTCATTGGCAGCGTATGACTAATCTTTTGATCATTTTGCTATATTTATTTCTCCAAATCCTGTGTCCTGAATCTGGTTTTAACATGACCTGCATTGGGTTTTGCATGTTTGTCTTTTGAAGAATAAGTCATGGTTGGGATCCCTTATCAACACCATAATTGGGAACTTGAAGCTTTCAATTTCAAATATTCATATCAGATATGAAGACCTTGAGAGGTATGCTTTTTCTTTTGAGTCTTAATTTTTCTTCATCTATTAACTTGATTTGAAACTTTCTTCTATTTTGCAGCAATCCTGGCCACCCATTTGCAGCTGGCATAACTTTGGGGAAACTCTCAGCTGTGACAATTGATGACAATGGGATGGAAACTTTTGTTACTGGTGGTACACTAGATAGTATTCATAAGGTTCGTTTGAAAAACTTAATTTTTAAGGGATTAGGGCTAGGGCTTGTAGAAATCAAGAATTAGGGCTTGAAAATTAGTATGGAAGATCTGAATTTCTTTAGTAAAACAAAGGAAAATCAAACAAACAAATATAAAGTGCTAGCATAATAGGATTTAGTACTCACTTCTATCAAGGAAGCGTCACACTTTCTAGTGTTAGAAACTCTGAATTGCATCACAATACTCAAAAGATAAAAAGTAGAATTTGCTGGAATTTTATTGAATGAAAACTTAACTATAAATAACAAGAAGCATGGTTATTTGTAGACCCAAACTAATCCTGAATCTTAAAGGTAGAAAAATTCCAAAAGCAGTCCTAACTCTTAAGGGAGTTGGACCAGGATTTTAATTAATGGAAGTGGAAATAGTAACAAAAACGATAACGATGTTGAGGAATCGGTCTGAATTATTTCAAGTCAGCCTTCCATGACTTTATAAAGCCGCAGAATCACTCAAATTAACAGTAAACAGGAATTTAATAAATATGTTAAAAAAAAATTTAATAAAATATGCAAGATATTATATTAATAATTGGATTAATCATGAGAAATAGTTATTCCCCATGTTTCATCTACTGTTTCTTGGTGAATCACCCATAGATAAATTGAAAACAATGTAGGCCAAAATTTCATTATATAACAGCCGAAACATAACTAAACATACCATGAGTTGGACTTCCAAATAAAACTAAAAGGAATACTATTATCCTAAACCAACAAGGACTATGAAAATAAGACCTTAAATGAATAAATAAATAAATATGAATGAGTCAAAAGAAATATGGACAGGTTTTCCCACAAACCTGGAAATTACAAAACTGTCCCTCAGGCTTAAAGCACTTGACCAACAGTTTGTATATTTAAATAGATATGTAAATTTAAATTTAGAAGGACTAGAAATACACTATAATATCTTAAATAAAGCCTAGGTGAGATGACCACAATACTAAAATTTATCAGTTTTTGAATTTGAATTTTCTTGATTTCCTTGTCCACGTCATTCTCCCCTGGTAGGCAACTCAATCTTGAGTTATGAAGTGTGTAATTATTAAAATAAAAGGATTCCTTGAACTGAATCCATAGCTTCACAAAACCAGTTTTTTTTTTTCAATTCATCCCATTTTGACTTTCTACTTGTTTGTACCATGAGACATTAGAAAACTGCTTCCAAACTTATTTTTGAACTTGGCTTGAATAACAAAATCTATCTCGTGAGTGCAAATTAGAGGCAAAACAAACTCAACATCTCTGGTATCTTGAACAATGTAGCTAGACAGCTCCTTGTCCCTTTAAACATTTATTTGCTTCATCTTAAACCTTCCCCATCTTTGCATCTACAAATGTTTTTTGAAATTTCAGTTGTTTCAATGTTTTCTTTAACCAATGCATCAGCGTACTTAACAAGAATGAGAGTAGCTGTCATTGTTTTCAGTGAACCAAATTCATCTAGGACAGTTGACTTGTAGCATCCTGAAAACAATGTTCAACCTTTCCTCTTCAGAAAGCAATTCCAAATTATGTTTGACATCATAACCTTGCTGATTTACCTCCCTGATTGCCAATTTGTAGCTTTTAGCTGCTGATTTTGCTTTTTTGCCTCAATTATCTGCTCTCCAGATCTGTGTAGTGTTGTTCTAGCTTTTCTAAGTGCTGTGTAGCCTTTTCTATACGTTGTTTTGGTGATTCCTTTCTAACTTGATTATCAAGTCCAGAATTTGGAAGATAGCCAGTGAACCTTAAACATTTATCAAGCATAAAAGCTTGTTTAGTTGCATCTTCAAGGTCAACTAGTCTCCTATTTGTTAGCTCATTCTTGATTTCGTTGTCTGCATCACATATGTTTGCTGTTAATGCAACTTACTGTGTGCTTAAGACTTTAAACGTTCAACTTTAAAGGCTCATTGATCTGTACTTGCATGTGAGATGAATCTGCTTTCATGGTTGTTGGGAAATGAATCCCACATCAAATAATAACAAAATATAAAAAGGATTTATAAGTGAGTGGGTGTTGGACCTAGTACAAGCCAATTGGTTTTGTACAAGTGGATTCTAACACTTACCTACTTATAAGCCCACATATGTATGGGCCTATGGACTTTAATATGGTATCAGAGCTTCATGTTCAAACGGGCTGGATTCTGTGACCCATGTTCAAGCCCCCTGTTGTTGAACTGATGATGGTGCCAGTCCAGACCAAAACTGAAGAAGAGAAGCCAGCCGTCTATTTGTGAGCAAGTGTCAACCGGCTTGTTGATATTGGCCACAGGCTAAGCCCTGTTGCACTTGAGGGGGTGTGTTGGGAAATAAATTCCATATTAAATAATAACAAAATATAAAAAGGATTTATAAGTGAGTGGGTATTGGACCTAGTACAAGCCAATTGGTTTTGTACAAGTGGGTTTCAATACTTATCTACTTATAAGCCCACATATGTATAGGCCCATGGGCTTTAATAATGGTCTTGAGGAAGTCAGGTCAAGCAAAGAATGCATGGAGAAAAAGCTTTTTTCTGTTCTGCATTACCCTCCTCTTTTCATTGAAGAATTTTTTTCTGTGTATGATTCTGTTGTTACTATTATTTTGGCCATTCATGTTTATGTTCTCAATTGTTTTCAGTCTGTCGAACTTGATCAACTTGCTATTTATATGGATTCTGATATATCCCCATGGTATGTTGACAAACCATGGGATGATTTGCTTCCTTCAGAGTGGCTCCAGGTACTATCTTCTCAGTCCTTGCTAGTGTAGTAGTTTTCTCTATTTAGTTTTGTTTTATTTTTTTATCTTGGCCCCTCAAATGCTACAAATATGCACATTTCTGTGGAACTTCCAGGTTTTCAGGTTTGGTACAAATGGTGGTGAGCCGGCAGATCACATTATGAAGAAACACTCTTATATTCTACAACCAGTGACTGGGAATGCAAAATACTCAAAGTTGCAGTCAAATAAATCTGCTAATGGGGGTCAACCTTTACAGAAAGCAGCAGTGAACTTGGATGATGTGACACTTTGTTTGTCCAAGGTTGTAATTGGTGTTTCAGGTCTAGTTTGCTTTTCCGAGAGTAGTGTGCTCATGTTCTCTTCATTAAGTTGTCTCTTTGTGTTTACAGGATGGATACAGTGACATTTTGAAATTAGCTGATAATTTTGCTGCCTTTAACCAACGCTTAAAATATGCTCATTATCGCCCACTTGTGTCCGTGAAATCAAATCCACGGTTATGGTGGAAGTATGCGTATAGAGCTGTTTCTGACCAGATGAAGAAGGCAAGGTATTTGAATGATTAATTTTGTTTTCTTTCTGACTAAAGATATTGCAATCATTACAAGTTATTCCCATACATGTATAAGTATATATAAGCTATGAATCAGGTGAGCTTGCCTACAAGAAACACACTGGCATTTGCCTATGATTTCAGCTAGCACAAAGCCTCTTCTGCCTGCTTGTTTGAGAGCATAGCATGAGCTGTTTAATGCTAGATGTTTTGCTAGAAGTTCATGGTACATGTTGCATTAGGCAACAAAATGGACATTATTGGAAGACTTAAGGTGCATGCATATCAATTTTATAAATGAATCTTGGCCCACAATTTTAGCAGCTTAAACTTTTGGAGCAGGTAACTGGTTTACATCGCATCAGATCAGGAAATTCCTTGTCCAGACCATGTTGAGTACCCAAATTATTAATTATGTGAAGTCAAAATTTAGTAGAAAATGATTATTTAACCATGCCTTGGATTCTCTGGTTAATATGCCTGCATATCTTTTGATGAGTACAAATGTTTTTTAAAGGGCTCATGGAGGTGACTGATGTAAAATGAAAACTGTGATAGCAGTAGGGGTGACAATATTAAACACAACACGAACCCAACATGAAATAAGCGGATTTAGGTTAGAGGTTATTGTGTTCGTGTTGACCCTATTGTGACACGAAAATAATCGTGTTGTGTCGCCGGTTGACCCGTTAACCTATTAACACATTTAACTTTATATATTTTATGACTTATAGAATATGAATATATAATTATTACTTTTAATGTTATGAATATATAAATATTACTTTTAATCTTCTTTATAAATTTATATATAATTATATATAATGTAATAATAGAAATTAATAGGGGTTAATTTAGTAAATTTGATAATTTTTAGATATTAAAATAAAAAATTAATCAATTTAAAATTTTAAATGTGTTATTCGTGTCGTGTCGTGTTACCTATTAATTAAATAGATCGTGTTCGTGTTTTGATTTTTGACATGATAAACTAATCGTATCGTGTTCATGTTGACCCTTATCATGTCATGGTTATAGATCAACACGATATGAACACGACCTACTAACACGTATTGCCACCCCTAGATAGTAGATACGAGATGTATGAACTCTAGAACAAAATATTTATGAACAAAGCACTGCTCCTGTATGCAAAAAAATAAAAAAATAAAAATGAAGAGTATTAATCCATCTATTTTTATAAAAAATGAAGAGTATTAATTCATCTATTTTCATGGATTGTCCCTTGCAGCCACATAAATGAACGTTATCCTTGGATATTTGTGCATGCCAATACTGCTTTGGCTGTGGACATTCTGCTTCATTGTGTTAATGGAAGTTGCTTGAAAAAAAAAAAAAAAAATTGAAAATGCTGCATGCCTTTGTTTCTCAGGGTTGTCTTTGATGCTAGCAGTTGCTTTTTTAGGTAGAGAGGTTGCAGGAGTGGCATGACTTTTTTTTTTTTTTAAAAAATTTTCTCTTTGTTTAATCTGAGTGGTTAGAAATTTATTGCTTCTGTTGCTAAGGAAATGATATTGTGGCAGTGGGAAATTATCCTGGGAGCAGTTACTAAGATATGCAAGATTACGCAAGAGATATATCTCTCTATATGCTTCTCTGCTAAAGTCTGATCCAAGCCGGGCAATAATTGACGACAACAAAGATATAGAGGAGTTGGATCGTGAACTTGATATTGAACTCATACTACAGTGGAGGTATTGACAAGTTTATAAGTATTAAGTTTTGATGTATGATGTTTAGGTGTATCGTTTAAGAAATTGAGAATGTGAAAAGCAAAAATAGGCTGTCGTATGGAGAACATTATTTTAGCAAGTAGTCTTCCTGTGACACCACCCCCCTTCTCCACAAACCACTCCCCCAACCGCCCTTCTCCTTGACATTATTCCTGTCTTAAGATATGATGTTTCATAAACTCCTGTTTCGAGTTTTGTTGTACTTATCTACCTGATCTCAAAGCCATGCATGTATTTCAGAATCTTACCAGTTCAGTATCTATCACTTGTGAGATTATATGTGCTATTATCGTATCAAATCCTCATTTTTATTCCCATTTCAACACAGAGTATATTTTTCTCGTTGTGATTCATTCAGCAAAGTTTCAGCAAATGCAATTTTTTGGGGCCAAATTTTTGTTTTTTTTTTTTAAATTTATGAAATGACCTTTTGGTTTTATGGAAGGAGATGATCCAGTGATTGAAAATCAGAATTGCATGCATACATCTATACATGCATATGCTTCCAGACAGTTTTTCTTTCTTCATCCCTCACCAATACATCCTTTGCGTGTGCATTGTTGTGTGCTTGCAGTCATATATACTTCACATGTTGGATAATTTATGATGCATTCATAGATTTTGATTTGTGCCTTTTTTTTTTTTTTTCTGTGAAATATTTTTACTGTATCCTGACATTGGGCAGGATGTTGGCACACAAGTTTGTGGAGCAATCAATAGAATCAGACCTTTACTCAAGGAAACAAAAAGCTAAGAAACCATGGTGGTCATTTGGATGGTAGTGTATTTTTTTTTTCCTTTGAAAATAAACCTCTTGGTGCTTGTCTTAATTTATTTTATGTGGTAATGCTATAGAGTTTGTAAGATTGCCTGTCTATCTATTTTTTCAGGAAAACTGAATCTTTTGAAGATGAAACTGAACAATTTCATTTCAGCGATGAGGACTGGGAACAACTGAACAAACTGATAGGTTATAAGGAAGGTGATGATGGACAGTCGGTAATATTTAATGAGAAGAAGGATGCTCTTCATATGTATTTGGAGGTTCACATGCAACATAATGCTTCAAAGCTTGTTGAAGGGGTCCATGAGTGTCTTGCTGAATTATCCTGTGATAATCTTGATTGTTCCATTAAACTTTATCCAGAAACAAAGGTTTTTGACATGAAATTAGGGTCATACCGGTTATCATCACCAAATGGTCTTCTTGCCGAGGTTGGAATCCCCTTTGTATGAAGGAAATTTCTTGAATAATCCCTACAAACTATTTATTTGCTCCTGGGCATTAGCATTCTGTATAAATCATTTGACCCTTTGCCATGCAGAGTGCCACTGCTTTGGAATCTCTAATTGGAGTCTTCTGCTATAAGCCTTTTGATGCTGAGGTGGACTGGAGCATGATTGTCAAAGCTTCTCCATGTTACATGACTGTATGCTGCTAATCTCTAATTCTACAAGATGATTGGGTTATGTCTGTTCTTGTTTACTGATTAACATTATTGGCCAGTATTTGAAGGATTCCATTGATGAGATTATCAAATTTTTTGAGAGCAACCATGCGGTTAGTCAGACTATTGCGCTGGAAACAGCTACTGCTGTTCAGGTATTCTTCTATTCATGCATGTTCTCTGGATTATAGACGAAAAACTGGCTTTGAGTGCTAAACTTGGTTGCTAGAATTTGGTACATTTACTGGACTCGAGGAATTATTCGTGGTTGGTTATTGGTTTGGAAGGTGGTTGAAGCCATCAAGTATTTAGCAAGTGGTAGTGGCAAAATGGGTAAACTCTCATGACAAAACAGGGGTAGAAGTTCAGAAAGAAATTTGATTTTTTTTTTTTAAGAGTAATGCGTGCCAAAAATAGCACGAGCATGCTTTTAGTTATTGGATGTATGAATATTTTATGTGGATCAGAATTTGTTTGCACTATAAGCACTTGTATATGTTTTATTTTGGTTTATTTGATTGAGTGGTGCATAACATGGTTTGAATGTAGATACATGTTTTCCTAGTTTCATATTCATCAATATGTTGTGCATTTGATAAATTTTTCAGAAGAGAAAATGGTAAATGTTAGCTTGTTTTATTTCACTTCTGTACTGCCACTGAATTCTCAACCCAAACAATTGTTTTTTTGCATTTGTTTTAGAAAGGACTTAGAATGATTCTTTCCACGAGTCATAAAACCTGTTTGCATTACACCTGTTGTGTCCCTGAGGTTTTCCTGGCATGACAAGATTATGTAGTAAAATAACGTAACAATTTTTTTTTTTTTTGTTGGATGCTTTAATGAATTTTTTATTTCTTTGGTAACTAGATGACAATTGATGAAGTCAAGCGCACTGCTCAGCAACAAGTGAACAGAGCTTTGAAGGATCAATCAAGGTTTATTGTTTTGTTTTTGTTTCATAGTTTAACAAGGGTTGTGCTGACCATGTTTGACTCTTTGATGAAAGCATTTAAATGTATCTTGAAACTCATGTGGTGCACTCTTTTGGACTCTTTATGGGTTTTTGCTTTTGTAAAGTTTCAAAACACTGTTTTCAGCTACTATTGGAGCAATTACTGTGTTACTTTACTAGTTTTGTTTGTACTTTTGTGTACTTTCTTTGAGGATATCTTGTTCTCCAAATGTTATTTCTCTGATTTCTCCATTAATAGTTTTCTTTTATAGATTTTATTTTATTTTATTTTTTTCGTATATGGTCACCTAGTGATGGATTCTGAAGTTCTTTATTGATGTTTCATTCTTGAGTGTGTTCGGTTTTTACAAGAATGATGTATTGCTTGCTTTGTGATCTTTTGGCTGAAGAGTTGCAATAAGTATAGATTTGTAAAGCTGATGAAAAGGCTGTACTGTTACAGTTGCATTCTATGGGATTATTGCATTTCAATGGTAACAATGTGTGAAGCATTTGTGAATGTAATGTGAGATGTGTACCGCCAGGTTCCTAGGCTAATGATGTCTTAGTTGCCATATTTTAACAGATAGAAAATGACATTTAGCATTTATATTGCTTACAGGTTTCTGTTGGACTTGGATATTGCGGCGCCAAAGATTACAATTCCTACAGAATTTTGTCCTAACAACATTCATTCAACAAAACTTTTGCTGGACTTAGGAAATCTCGTGATTCGCTCGCAGGTTAGTTCACAAACTTAATATTTGTTGATATTTTAGGATGAAGTGTGAAAGCTTATATGAATTTTCAAATGTATTTAGGATGAAAGAAGACCATCTGAGGAGCTCGACATGTATTTGCAGTTTGATTTGGTTTTGAGTGATGTCTCTGCTTTTTTAGTTGATGGTGATTACCGCTGGAGTCGAACCTCTTTGCAACAGCCTACTGATTCTGGCCAATCCAGTGGTGTTAGCTTTTTGCCTGTCATTGATAAGTGTGGGGTAATCGTAAGGCTCCAACAGGTAAAGTATGAATATTTAGACCTTAAGTTTTGACATATAATTGTTGTATGCATGTGCACATGCACCTATGCTTTTTTGATGTGTGTGGTATGCAGTGTGCACATACGTGTTTACGATACTCCATGATTTCATGAGTTCTGGAAGCTAATATTATGTCATATTATGTTCAGATTCGATTAGAAAACCCTTCTTATCCTTCAACAAGACTCTCTGTGCGGTTGCCATCATTAGGATTTCACTTTTCTCCTGCACGTTATCATCGATTGATGCAAGTGGCAAAGATATTTCAAGAAAAGGATATTGAAAATTCAAATCTTATTCGCCCTTGGAGTCAAGCAGACTTTGAAGGCTGGTTGCATATTCTTATTCGAAAGGTTCTCTCTTCCTCTCTAACTAGGTCTTTTAAATTTTTTTTTTTTTTTAAAATTTTGCTTCATAATTTTTTTTGTGGCAGGGCATGGCAAACAGGGAAGCTGTATGGCAGCATCGATATCTTTGCTTGGTTGGGCCGTTTCTTTATGTACTGGAAAACCCTGATTCTAAATCTTACAAGCAGTACCTCAGGTTCAGAAACCAACCCAACTTTTTAATGCTAATTTTTGATGGATCCAGTATACAGATGTATCTAAACATGATTTTTTTTTTTAAATGAAACATAATATTGAATAGGAGAAGCTATCAATAAAATGAAATTTTTTTATTTAAAAAAAATGTACAGATGTATCTGAACATGATTTCTTTTTTTTTTTAAAAAAAAATGGAACATAATATCAGATAGGAGAAGCTATCAATAAAATTGTCTGGTTTGTGATTTGTACAAAGTTTTTATGTTATCGAGGTTGTTATGTTCTGGTTTTGGTTGCTTTGGTCTTGCTTCTTCGAGTAATCAGCATTAGATTCTGTCTGAAATCTTCTTTTGCAATACTGTTATTTAATCACCAGTTCACCACAAAGAAACCATTTAGAAATAATGAACAATGAACACTGATAAGAGGCCACATGCGGATTTTGTGGCCACAATGCATGTGATAGAAATTGTATTGGCGAACTAAAAGCTTGGACATACGTTTTTCCATATATGTTAACAGCAAAATGGCTAATTTTAAATATTTGTTGATAAATTAATCAAAATGTTGTAGGTTTAGTTCAAAGTCAGCAACATACTTGGAGTTGATAAATTAATTAGAGTGTTGCACATTTAGGTTCAAAGTTAGCAACGTTCTTGGAATAAAATTCTAATATATGGAGTATCTTTTGTTTCAATTTTGGAGAGAGTAAGGTTGCTGTAGGTTGACGACTAACATAGTGCTGTGTAGAATAAAGTGTTTAAAAATCTTCCTTTGTGAACTTTTGTGAGAGAAGAAAAGCAGAAGCCTTTTGCAAATCTATGTTGATCTAAATTCTAAAAATTTGTGACTAAGGCATTGTTTATAATCGAGGGAATAAGCTTGGGAAGACAGCAGTTTTGATTGTTTGGTATCTATTATCTGCACAACTACTTGGGAAGAAAATCCTTCAACTTCTCCTCACTTGAGAAGTTGAACTTGGGGGAACCGAGTAAGTTGAACTTGCCAAGTGAAGTGAAGTGTAGAGGAATATAAAAGGACAAAGTTGTCCTTAATTTTATTGTCTTTTAGTTTAAATAATTAATTTTATTGTCTTTTAGTGCAAATAATAAAGGTATTATTGACAACTAGAAATTATACTCCTAAGCAGTTTATAAATGAACCAAACATACTTAAAAACAATCTTCCTGGAAGCTGCGTTTCTCGGGAAGTGGTAGACATTCACACCAACAAGGTCTAAGGCTAAGGATTAGGCCAGGAGTTACATTATATACCATATGGAGCTGGATTGAAAATCAGAAGTGTGTGGCCAGAACCCAGTATTCCAGATATATATATTACATTTCTTGAGTTTTTCTAGGTGCTATGTCTGTTTTTTAAGGCTATTTACTACATATATTTATCCACTTGCTGTAGTTTACGAGGAAAGCAAATAAATCAACTTCCAGAGGAATTGGTTGGCGGCGTGCAGTATGTATTGGCTATCTGTGATGCTGGACGTCCCATTAACAAGGTTGTTGTTGCTGACTTTGTAACATAGTTGCCTTTTTATTTGACCATTCATCTTCGAAGTATTTCCTTGAGCGTGGCCTCATTTTCATGATCATTTTGCATGTAGGTTGTAGAAGATGTGAATGCACTAATACTACGATGTGATTCTGATGATTCACGGAGAAATTGGCAAAGCCGCTTGCAGGGGGCCATTTATCGTGCTTCGGTAAATTCTTCATTTTAATCAATCTATCATACTTGATTTTGTTAAATAGTATTCTAACTCTTAAAATGATGCAGTATGTCAACATTGTTAAGCAATAGTAGAAAGGTTTAAAAGGATTTGTTCTTTTAATTTTGGCTTGCATTATCCCCTAGTGTTTTCTTTCTTTCTTTGTGGCTATAGCATGTAATCTAAGCTAAAAGGTTGACTAATATTTTTTTGTTTTAAAAATTAGGATTCTTAATTATTCTTGGTTTTGTTGGTGTCCTTTCTGGTAATCAACTTTTCTTTTCATTGCTACTTTTTTTCTTTTTGATAATTGCGTGTTCAGTTTAGATTGCTTTTGCTGATTCAATTTGCAAAATTGATTTATCATTTACATTGAAATTCATGCTTAGCCTAAAAAAATTGATGATTTCTATAATATTTTAGCTGATAAGTGATTCAATAATGATTGGACATGGAAATTGACATGAAAAGATTAAAAAAAAAAAATTATAAGATAAAAAGGAAGATGATTATGAACCAATTTGTTTTCGTTTTAATCAATTACTCAGTTGTAAGTGTATAAGGAAATACAAGTACTTAAAATAATCCTAAGCAAAGATGCTCTGAGATAGTGGGAAAATGACACAATTACTTAAAACAATCCTAAGCAAAGATGCTCTAAGATAGTGGGAAAACGACACAATTTCTATGCTCGTGCTCTTTAATCTTGGCATTCCTGTGGTTTGAGGCAAAATATTTCTAAGGTAGTAACAAAGATCTTACCCATTGATTTCCACACAGGGTTCTGCACCTATTACTGGTCTTTCTGAAACTTCATCAGATGCTGATGACTCAGAATTGGAGCTTAATGACAATTTTGATACAAATCATGTATTGAGGATGGAGCATATATTTCTGACAGGAGTCCTTGATGAGTTAAAGATCTGTTTCAATTACAATGATCAGGTAAAGCCTAGATTGAACATAGGTTATGACTCCTTTTTTCAATGAAACCAGTTGAAATCTGATAAGCATGCCTACTTTTTCTAGCATGACCTGAATTTTGTAAAGGTGCTTCTTGCCGAAGAGACTCCTTTATTTGAATTTCGAGCAATAGGTGGCCAGGTATGCTATTCATTGATGGTCAAGTTCACTGGTCCATTTATTTTCTCTTCTTAAGAGTATTTATTTTTGTGAATTCAGGTTGAACTTTCAATTAAAGCAAATGACATGTTCATTGGAACTGTTCTGAAATCTTTGGAGATTGAAGATTTAGTTTGCGGCAATGGCATTTCTCAGCCTTATTTCTTGGCAAGGTCATTCATTCAAAATGAAGATGAGCATTCATCCCTTGAGGAGGGTGGGAGTCAGAGCTTTGAAAACAATAACGTAACGCCTAGTGAAAGTGAGGACAAGTTCTATGAGGCATCAGACAATTTGGTTGACTCTGAGTATTTGACTCCACGAAATTCACTTCCATTTAATGCACTGTTAAAGCCTCCTAGTTTTAGTCGTCTCTCTGGTTTACTACCTGGTGATACTGTTCAAAACAGTATGGAGGGCATTGAACTAACTGATACCTTGGAAAGTTTTGTGAAAGCTCAGATAGTTCTCTCTGATCAGAACTCTTCTCTATACAATAATATCGATATGCAGGTGGCTAATTTCTGTGATGTTTCTGCCCTCATTTTGTGTGGGTAATAGACTAACTCATTTGTAAATGTTCATTTCAGGTATCAGTGACCCTGGCTACATTATCATTTTTCTGTCGCAGACCTACAATTGTTGCCATCATGGAATTTGTCAATGCTATTAACATTCAGGATGGGAATCTTGAATCTGCCAATGATCATTATTTGGCAGCAGTGGTTAAGGATGAAATTTCTAGTGAAGATGTGGTTGTTGATCAAAATTTGAGAACCATTGAGGAGCCAGTTATTAAGGGTTTGCTAGGGAAGGGAAAATCCAGAATTATTTTCAATTTAATATTGAATATGGCTCGTGCTCAGATTCTGTTGATGAATGAAAATGAAACAAAGCTAGCTTCTTTGTCCCAAGATAATTTGCATACGGATATCAAGGTTTACTTCAATTTTTTCCTCCTCCCTTACAATTTTTGTGTTAAATTTTTATATTTTATGTGCACTATTTGTCTGTGCTGGTTATTTATTTATTTATTTTGGTAAGGTCTTTCCGAGCTCTTTTAGTATAAAGGCGGCTTTGGGAAATCTAAGAATAAGTGATGAGAGTCTTCCTGACGACCATGCATATTTCTGGATCTGTGATATGAGAAATCCTGGGGGAAGCTCATTCGTGGAGGTATATATTGTGCTTTTTCTTATGTTTTTCCTTCCCTTACACCAAAAGAAATTTTTTTGTGTTGTAGGACAGATAATAACATTTTTAATTTGGGTTGCTCAAAAGTCCGAAGTCACAATTAATGGCTTCTTTGTTGATTATTTTGTTATAGGTTTATACGGTTGGTATTGTTTTAAGCTGCTTTTTAAAATTTTCAACTGTTTGTTCTCTTCTTAGGTGTATTTAGGAGACATATTTTGGTTTTTTACAAATCTTGACTTGTAATTATGCAGCTGGTTTTTATCTCATTCAGTATTGAGGATGACGACTATGATGGTTATGAATATAGCCTTTTTGGGCAGCTTTCAGAAGTGCGGATTGTTTATTTGAACCGATTTGTCCAGGAGGTAAATTAATTTTAAGAATTTTTACCATTTTGTCTGTTTTTGTTTCACTTCTCATGTGTTTACCATATTTGACATGTAGGTTGTTAGTTACTTTATGGGTCTTGTTCCCAGCAATTCAAAGAGTGTTGTTAAGTTAAAAGACCAAGCAACAAATTATGAGAAATCATTTACAACCAGTGAAATTGAAGGATCACCTGCTTTGAAGTTGGATCTTTCGCTTAGGAAGCCGATAATATTGATGCCTAGGAGTACAAACAGTCCTGAGTGAGTTTACATTTAGGCTTATAAAGTTGTATGCTTTACTGCTGTTGCTATAACATGTGTAATTGAATTTTTTGAATTTCTAACAGTTACTTGAAGCTTGATGTGGTTCACATAACCGTACAGAACACCTTTCACTGGTTTCATGGCAGTAAAAGTGAGATGAACGCTGTCCATTTGGAAATATTAATGATTCAGGTGAGAATTATGGTAGGCAAGGCTTGCCAGGCATCGTTAATTTAATTAGTTGATCCAAGAAAAATATTTTGATCATCAGCTTGATCTGTTTTCAGTTCTTGTAGTATAAATTAATCAGAAATTTGTTCTAATTGTCAAACTTCTTTCATGCCTATAATCCTTAAAGTGCTTGTAATACACACAATCAATCACTTTCAGTATAAAAGCCAGCTTACAAATACGAACCTGTTTATTCATTTATTTCTTATGAGTTGTAGGTTGAGGACATCAATTTAAATGTTGGGACGGGAACAGAATTAGGTGAAAGCATAATTCAAGATGTCAAGGGGGTTTCTATTGGTATTCGGAGGTCACTCCGAGACTTGTTGCATCAAATACCCAGTATAGAAGCCGCAGTCAAGGTATTGCCTTACAAAGTCGGTCTGTTGTTTCCAGCAAAAGTTTCTTTTCACTTATAATTTTCTTTATTTATTTATTTTTTGCATTTATTTGAAATTTATGGAAAGTTACATAGGTTATTACTTCTGACATTGTGCTTCATCAGATAGAAGAGTTAAAAGCAGTCCTATCAAATAGGGAGTACCAGATTATTACTGACTGTGCACTATCCAATATCTCCGAGACTCCACATATTATACCCCCACTGCAACATGATTCTGGGACATTTTCTGTTGATGTTGTTGAACCCATCATCTCTCAGGATCCAGCTGGTGTTGAATCTGGGCCCCAGAATTCTGGTGAAGCTTGGATTTCAATGGAAGTTTCTGTTCTTGTCAATCTAGTTGAGTTGTGTTTACATGCTGGGGTAGCCAGGGATGCATCTCTAGCCACAATACAGGTAGCATTTCAATTATTGACAATTTGTTGACTTTGTATTTTGGACACAATTATTTTTCTCTTGTTTCTCATTGTTAGTATTTGCTTCAAATTAAGAATGTCATAGTTAAGTTCAGCCGGCATCTTTTTGTTAACTTCACTTTTCTCTGTCTTATGTGTCTATCATCCTTGTCATTATCATGCTCAAAAAATGTTATGATGAGTTTTTGCCAAGTTAAATTTTCCCATGAAAATTTCCAGTCGTTCTTATTTAATTAAGATGGATAAATTTTTTTTTTCCTGAATTTTCTTCCAAATAGTTCAAAATTTTATTCTGCTGCCGATACTGTCCTCCAGAATAGAAAATTACATTGGAAAGTTTACTTATTGTTTTCTTTCTTTATTTCCTTCTTCTTCTTCTTCTTCTTCTTTTTCCCTCCTCGCAATGTCCAAATTTCTTTACTTCCAGCAAACACCTTTTTAATGATTTTGTTCTTGAAATTTTTTTTTTTGGTCTCTAGGAAAAGAAAAATAAAGCACTCAATTTATGGTAGTGCTTAAAATTGATGCTTTCTTTCTTATTTTGGTCCTTTCTAGGTTCAATTTAAGAAATCTAAAGTAAAAGTTTGTATGAAAATACTCAATTGCATATTGAACTAGTTATCGGTTTCATTCTCAATATATTGTCCATTTTGCATCATGGAGTGTCTACAAGTTCCTGTCCTTTTCTAAAAGGGCTATTGAGAGGTGATTATTGGTTGGCTCTATAAGGTCTAAGCAACTGTTACTAGTGAACATGGGATTTGACATCATTAGCTCTCCCATCCAAGTAAGCTTAAGGCTAGGCTTGGAGATTTATTGGCTTCATCATGGGTGTTATCTGATGATTTTTCAATTCGTGTTTGATTTTATCCCAGTCCATCCTTGAGATATAGGGCTTTAGACCATGGAGAGCGTGTCAGCAGTTTATATTTTTTTTCTTTTCTGGAAAAAGGTTTTGCCTTATATGGCCAAAAGCCCTCTTCGTTCTTAGTCAATGTAGGTATTAGTTTATCTTAGCACAATTTATAGAATAGTTTTTCTTAGATGATCTCCTTTTTGTTTTAAAAAAAAAAAAAAAATTCCTATTTTTGACGAGAAAAATTCAGAATGCTATTTTTTCATTCTCAATTCTTTTTATTTAAAAAAAAAAAAAAAATCTTTTTGGACATCTTTCTTTCCATCTTATTTTTCTGTTATTAGGAATTTTGTTTGAGGGCAATATTCAATAATATATATAAATGTATGAATGATGGAAAAACATTTGAATGGACATAAAAGTACATGGCTTTATAATTTTTTATTTACGAATAAGTACTAAAAGACTTAAGAGCTATTTATGATAAAGCATTAACAAATCAATCTGTCTAACCAACCAATGCAACAACAAAATCTTTAAGATTTGTGACTCGAGTCTTTTTTTCCCTTTATTAATTATTGTTTTAAATATTTATTCTTTGTTGTGGACGACAAACATCCATAGCATCTTAAAAAGCTAGACTATCAAATTTTGGTTTTTCATCCATAAAAGACAGGTTTCAATATTATTATTATTATTATTATGTTCTACAATATGTTACTATTGCTGTTATCATTATTATCTAATCACAAGTAAATTAGACTATACTTAAAATAAATATTTAACACAGATGACCATGATGCAAAATTAATGAAGGTAATGGACAATATCTATAGTCATGAAATTTAATGATTATTATTCAATAATTAATTAGTCAGGAGATTTAACTTCAACTATGTGAAATATTATTGCAGAAGTATGCAGTTTTTTAAGATAATAATCATAAATTCTTATTCAACAAAAAGTTATTTGTGATTTATATATGTAAAGAGATGAATTTTATTATATTTCTGGTAGATGCATAACAAGATTTGTGCTGACTTCAACAATTTACGTGGAATGCAAGATAAACTTAGATTTTTGCATAATATACAAATCAATTTGTTTTCAAATTTCTATATTTCATTTATGTTCATCTTTGAATTCTTTTAAATTGATTTCTCTGATTTAATTTCTTTCTATTTGACTATGTTTTAATTGAATACTATTGTTTTCTTTATCATTCAATTTTATTGCTAATATTTTATATTTCATATGTTCAGCTTCGAAATTCTGAGGGTTCATGTTCAAAATCTCATAATGTTTCGTGCTATTTTTGTGTTTCTTCTGGCTGTTCTCTTAGTAGATTTGGTTTGGAACTGCTTGGCCAATGTTTAGTTGTCGTTGCTGCTGCTTGGAAAATGGAGGAAAATAGAACATACCAAATTGAAAGTTGTATGGTTACATGGAAGAAATTTTCAGTTTTACATGTTTCAATCTAGAGAACCTTCTTTTTGGTCGCATCTCCACATTTGTTTGTAACTTGTAGTCATCATATCGAGTTTTCTAATAGGCATCAGCTTAATTCCTCTACGTTTGCATCTTAGCCTGGTTAAATATTCTTGGAAGTTAGTGGAAAGAGGGAGGAAAAACAACTTCGATCAGATCCTAGGTCAAGACTTTTTCTATTGGGCTCTTCATGAATTGTTCTCTATTTGTAGCACATTTTAAGTGTTTCGTTGTTTTAAAATTTCATTGACACTTGTTTCCATACTGTGAAATGGCTCAAGCAATTTGGTTTCGCCTCTCTAACATTTTTGAGGAGCAGCATGTGTCTCCATAATCTTAAGAGACTTTTGTTAGTTTAAAAATGGAGAGGTTTTGGCGAGATGCCAAATTCTTTAGAAATGGGCTTTTTTTTATTTTTTATTTTATAGAGTCTTTGGATGGAGAGAAATGTATTATCTTCAAATATCAAAGTATGTCCTTTGGTTAACTGTGGGGCAAAGTGGCGTTTTTTGGCTTTTTTATGGTGCTATCCTTCTGGAATTTTTAGATTGGTCTCATTAAATGTTTTCCAACTTGATTGGAGAGTATTTTTCCAACTTCATTGAGAGTATTACTCCTTTTCTTTTTTATGCTATTCTTTGCAGTTGTCTTTCGAGTGTCCTTTGAGTTTATAGGATGATTCCTTGTTCCCCATGGTTTATGCTCCTTTCTTTATATCTCAACGAAGTTTCTTTTCTTGTCTTATATATATATTGTTTCCATTCTTATAATGTTGGTTCCAGAACATGTCATCAAATGGTCAAGTTTCTCTTAGTTTCTTATGATAGAATGCACTTGCGGTATTCTTTGCTAATATTATAGCCTATTGTCATGCAGGTTGCAGGTGCATGGCTTCTCTACAAGTCTAATAACCTTGGGGAAGGTTTTCTCTCGGCAACTCTTAAGGGCTTCACTGTCATTGATGATCGGGAGGGTACTGAAGAAGAATTTAGATTGGCAATAGGAAAGCCTGAGAAGATTGGTTATGGTCCCCTTCGCTCTCTAACTGACGATGAAAACCAGTATATGGCAGATACAAGTTTCAAAAAAGATAATGAGATGAAACCCACTCCTACGATGCTTATACTTGATGCAAAAATTGGTCAACACTCAACACATGTTTCTCTCTGTGTTCAAAGGCCACAACTGCTTGTTGCACTTGATTTTCTTCTTGCTGTTGTTGAGTTTTTTGTTCCAACAGTTAGTAATGTGATGTCAAATGAGGAAAATAAGGATCCTATGCAAGTAGTTGATGCAATCATTTTGGACAAGTCAATTTATAGGCAACCCTCTGCTGAATTTTCGATCTCTCCATTGAGACCATTAATTGTAGATGATGAAAGATTTGACCATTTCATTTATGATGGTCTAGGTGGAATGCTGCATTTAAAAGATAGACATGGACATAATCTTTATGCTCCGAGCAAGGAAGCTATTATATATGTGGGAAGTGGGATAAAATTGCAGTTCAAAAATGTTGTCATAAAGGTATTAATCACTTCTTTCGTATTCTTATTCAGTAGAGTTTAGAAATTTTATGCTCATCCCAAAAACTGATCAATTACGAAAATTTTGTTATAGAATGGGAAATATTTGGATTCTTGTATTTTATTGGGAAGCAATAGCAGCTATTCTGCTTCAAGGGCTGATCAGGTTCACTTGGAGGAAGAGGATGAAGCTTCTTGCTCGGAATCCTCAAGAGAAAGAATTAATGATTTACGAACTCAAAATACTGCAGACAGATCCACAGAATTTGTCATCGAGTTTCAGGTCAAGCATTGCTTTTATTCATCTTTCTTATTTGTTTTTTAGTGTATTTTAGAAACTTAATTACAAATTGGTTTGGTCCTTGATAAGTGGTGTCTAAAAACATTGCTTTGGTGGATAGATGGTACGAAGTTTTCCCTTGGCAATAGACTCCCTATTGCATAAGTAGGGTTGAGAATGGGGCAAGCCATTTGCTAGCTGTTTGGAGCTCAGCTTGGTAAAGGCTTGCTTGATTGTTAGATTTAGCTAGTCAAGCTTAAGCCTATTCTTAGAACTTGTCGCTTGATGTGGCAATGTTTTAACAAAAGTGAAACTTTGCTCTTTGGGGATAAAGAAACGCTCGTAAGTGAAAAATCTGTATATTCTCTTAATATTTAGGGTTTACATAATATAAAAATATATACAAGTTAGCTAATTCTATATTAGGAAACTACCCGCTAAATAGGCATAGAATCATGATCCTATAATATTTACAGATATTACAAGATACTAACAGATATTTTCCTAACACTCCCCCTCAAGCTGGAGCATAAATATTTATCATGCCCAGCTTGTTACAAATATAATTCACTCGATTTCCATTCAAAGGTTTAGTAAAGATATCTCCTAGTTGTTCTCCAGTCTTCACATGCCCAGTGTAGATAAGATTATGTTGATTCTTCTCACGAATGAAATGACAATCAATCTTAATATGTTTAGTTCATTCATGAAATATCGGATTACAAGCAATATGTAAGGCAGCTTGATTATTGCACCACAATTTAGTTGGCATAGAAGTCTTGAGACCAACTTCTGTTAAGAGCTGATATACCTAGATTATCTCACAAGCAGACTGTGCCATAGTTCTGTATTCTGATTCAGCACTGGATCGGGACACCACATTTTGTTTCTTACTTTTCCATGAACCAAATTTCCTCCAACAAAAACGCAATAACCTGTAGTAGATCTTCGATCAATCTTAGATCCTGCCTAATCTGCATCTGAAAAACATTCAATGTGAGTGTGCCCGTGATCTTTATATAGTATCCCAATGCCAGGAGCTCCCTTCAAATAACATAAAATTTGTTCTAATGCTTTCCAATGTTGAACTGTAGGAGCAGACATAAATTGACTAACAACACTGAATGGATAAGCAATGTCAGGTCGAGTTACTGTAAGGTAGTTTAATTTCCCAACCAATCTCCTATAACTTTCTGGTTCTTCAAACAAGTCTTCATCTTTTGTCAGCTGCAAATTAGGCATCATAGGAGTACCACATGGCTCAGCTATAGTCTTTCCTGTCTCAGTCAACAGATCAAGCACATACTTTCTCTGAGATAAGAAAATCCCTTTCTTATTTCTGGTTACCTCAATCCCTAAGAAGTATCTCAATGCCCTTTAAGTCTTTTGTGTGAAACTGACTATGAAGAAAAGCCTTCAAAGATGAAATTCCTGCAGTGTCACTTCTAGTGATAACAATATCATCCACATACACTACTAGAAAGATACTACTAGATGCAGATTGCCTATAGAAAACTGAATGATCGGACTAGCATTTTTGCATTCCAAATTTCTCAATTGCAAGACTAAATTTGCCAAACCAAGCCCGAGGACTCTACTTCAAACCATAAAGAGATTTTCTGAGTTGACACACCTTCCCATACTCCCCCTGAGCAACAAACCCAGGAGGTTCTCCATATAAACTTTCTCCTGAAGATCACCATGCAGAAAAGCATTTTTGATATCTAATTTATGCAAAGGCCAGTTACATGTAGCTGCCATAGAGATCAATAACCGAACAGAGGTTAATTTAGCAACAGGAGAAAAGGTATCAAAGTAGTCAACACCATAAGTTTGAGCATAGCCTTTAGCCACAAGACGAGCCTTAAGTCGAGCCACCGAACCATCAGAGTTGAATTTGACAGCAAACACCCACTTGCACCCTACAGCCGTTTTTCCTGCAGGCAAATCCACTAAATCCCACGTACCATTAGTATCTAGAACATTCATCTCCTCTATCCACGCCAGCAGAATAAGCTAAGGCCTCAGGAATAGTTTTGGGAAGAGATACAAAATTTAAGGATGCAACAAAAGACGTAGAAAAAGAGGACAAATGATCATAAGAAACAAAAGATGAGATAGGATAAGTATACTGGCGCCTACCTTTGCATTGGGCAATAGGAATATGAAGATCATTGTGTTCCGGACTTGATGCTGAAGAGGATAGTGGTTCCACACATGGATCAAGAAGGTCTTGCCTCCTGGAATAGACCTGTCGAATGGGGGGTTTTGGTCGTGGTTGAGGTGGTTCAGGTGGTTGAGATGATGATTGATCAGGAGGTGTCGGAAAGGGACTAGTTTGTGTATGGGTGATAGTATAAACCAGCAAATCATCATCCTTCCCCTTAGGAAAAGAAGTAGAAGAATCAGAAAAGAATGGTAGATGTTCATAAAAAGTAACACAACAGACACAAGATATTTGTGGAGACTAGGACAGTAACACCTATAGCCCTTTTGCAAATGAGAATAACCCAAAAAGACACATTTTAAGGATTTGGGATCAAGTTTGGTGACCTGCGGTCGAACATAACGAACAAAACAAGTACTTCCAAAGATTCTAGGCTTAATAAGGAATAAAGCTTTAGTAGGAAATAAGACAGAATAAGGAACCGTTCCCTGAGGAACAGATGAAGGCATATGGTTTATTGGGAAACAGGCTGTGGAAACTGCATTAGCCTAAAATTGTTTTGGAACATGCATTTGAAATAGTAGTGCTCTGGCTATTTCAAGAAGATGTCTATTCTTTCTTTCTGCCACATCATTTTGGGATGGTGTGTTGATACAGGAAGTTTGGTGAAGAATGCCATTTTCAATCATTTATGTTTGAAAGGTTTCTGACAAGTATTCTTTGGCATTATCACTCAGATTTTGCATAGACATATGAAGTTGTGTCTTAATTTTAGTAGAAAAAGCACTAAAATGAGTAAAAATTTTAGAACAATTTTTCATTAAATAAAGCCAAGTTATGCGAGAAAAATCATCAACAAAAGTAACAAAGTACTTGAAACCAGTTTTAGACACAATAGGACATGGACCCCAAACATCAGAATGAACTAACTCAAGTGGAGCACTAGCTTGTTTATTGACTCGAGGGACAAAAGACAGATAGTGATGTTTGGCAAATTGACAAGACTCACAATCTAAAGAGGAAAGACTTTGAAACTGAGGACACAACTTCTTCAACATAGGCAAGGAAGGATGTTCCAATCGACAATGAGCTTCAAAAGCAGGTAAGACACTAGAGCAAGCAATTGACTTGGGCACGTGACTATCTAGAATGTAGAGACCTTCTGATTCACGTCCTTTACCAATAATCTTCTTTGTCAATAGATCTTGAAAAAGACAGTAATCAAGAAAAAATGAGACAGAACAGTTCGAGGTACGAGTAATTTTGTTGACAGAAAGTAAGTTAAATGCAAATTCAGATAGACTCAAGACAGTATCTAACGTAAGCAGTGGTGTTGGATTAACAGTTTCAATACCAAGGACAGAAGAGATGGAGCCATCAGCTAAAGTGACTTTAGAAAGGGTTTTGGAAGACTCAACAGAGGAAAGTAGTTTAGGATTACCTGTTATATGATATGTGCAGCCAGAATCAATGACCCAGTTGGTAGATGAAGCATGACATGTATTAGATTTACCTGACCCAGCATTAGTAGTGATAGAGGAAGATGAATTCTTTAAAGCTTCCTGATACTAAGTGAATTTAGCATACTCATCTGCAGAGATAGTAAATGTTTGCTCAGATGTTGGGATGGGTGTAGTAGCTGCCACATTCGCCAAAGATGTTTTTGAATTCTTGTTTTGTAGTTTGTGGCAAGCACGCTTGGTATGATCCGGCTCATGACAATAGTAACACACAATATCACCAGTATCTCGACTTGGAACACCAGTATCCCGACTCGGATAGTTCCAATTCCCAGTTCCTCCCCCTCTGATATTATTTCTAAAATTTGATTGTCCATTGTGACGACCGATGAGAGCACTAAAAGATTGTACTGAAGAAGTAGAGCCTGTACCAGTGTCAGTGTGAAGCACTCTAGAAAAGGCGTCTTGAAGAGAGGAAATTTTGGCACTCGACAAAATTTGAGATTTAGCAACCTCAAATCGAGAATTAAGTCCTGCTAAAAAACTCATTACTGCCATTTGTTCTCGTTGAGGCTGCTGAATTTTTATATCAAAATTGAAAGGAAGTAAAGTGTTTAGTTCTTCATAGGTTCTTTTAAAGGTCATAAAATAAGTCTGGAGGGATTGCTCTTGCTGTTCAGCCCGATAAAACTTCTGACATACTTCATAAATACCAGACACATTACCTTATCCAGAATAGAGAAACTTTAAATATTCCATCAACTCTTTCACATATTCGCAGTGGTTAACTAAACAGACAATCTCATTATCAATGGAATTTTTAATTTGTAAAAACAAACGAGCATCAGCTCTCATCCATTCATGATGAGTTTTGTCATTAGGGGGATCGTCAGTGAGATGATCATCATGGGCTAAACTCCTTAAATAAATTCGAATGGTTCTGCACCAATCTAAATAATTAGGGCCAGTCAATTTATGCTCGGTGATTTTAGTGTTCATGGGAATCACATCCGTAGCAATGAAATTCTTTTGATCGTTAGCCATAATCAACCCAAAATAAATCACAGAGCAAAAAGAAAATGCACAAGGAACCTTAAAAATAACCAGCAGCAACCAAGAAACTCACAGAATTACAAACCCACAGTAGCAGCAAAAGTCCCAAATAAACAGTAAAGAATAAGCCCCAAAAGTGTAGGTCACGTATTCTGGATGACAGAACAGAGTACCAGAAAGGGCCGGAAATGAAGAGGTGACTCCAAAGAGACTGGCCGGAGGCTGAGGAACCTTCACACGCTCTCACACGCGCTGGCGAGTCGGGACAGGTACAGATGCTTCAAGAGGCGCGTGAGCTTCACGCGCAGGTCTTCTGGTCACCGGATTTTGGGGAAAGGCCGGTCGGCAGGTGGTGCTTTTCCCTTGGCAGGCGGTGACACACCACAGTCACTCTAAATGGGTGACTCAACTTTTGGTATTTCTGCTCACTTTTGGGTAGACAAGAAACGGGCAAAAAAAATTCCAGAATTGCTCACTTGGGCAATAACACCTTACTTGGGTAGCAGCCAGGCTTTGATGCTATGAAAAATCTGTATATTCTCTTAATATTTAGGGTTTACATAATATAAGAATATATACAAGTTAGTTAATTCTATATTAGGAAACTACCCGCTAAATAGCCATAGAATCATGATCCTATAATATTTACAGATATTACAAGATACTAACAGATATTTTCCTAACAGTAAGCAAAGCTCATGAGTAGCTAATTTTTGTATGCTAGGCTGAATTTTCCTCTAGTTTAGTTGTGCTTAATAGGATCAACATTAATGATGTTGTAAGTTTTGGAAATGATGAAGGGTCTTTATCCCATATTGGTGTTCTTCAAAGGAATAGATGGATAATGAGCGGTTATAGCATCCTGGAATATGTGGGGCAAGCTTCTTGCTGTTGTTGGTGCACTGATTTTTCCCCAAATACTTGGAAAGAATTTTTTTTGGTTAACAGTAGAGTATTACGGATGAGGAAGGAAGCAAAATGTCTTTAGTACAAAGTAACTAAAGAGTATCAAACAAAAATCTCAGTATTCCAACACTTCCCTTTTACTAACTATTCTCGTTTTTGGAAATATATTTATTGCTATGCTTTATTTTTTGGGCATTTTGTAACTGATGTTTCTTGCAGGCTATTGGGCCAGAGCTTACTTTCTATAACAAATCAAAAAATGTGGAAATGTCATCTGTGCTCTCCAATAAACTTTTACATGCACAGTTGGATGCATTTGCCAGGTTGGATTTTAATTTTGACTTTTCACAAGACAATCAATTATCTGTTTAGTACTTTTTCTTTACATAATATTCTGGAGTCTTCAAAAAATTAATGTAGTGAGATATTGTGTGACACGAATAGATTCAAATGGTAGCTTAGTACAATAATTTTATGTCATACATAGTTTCTTTTTTATTGTCTATCTTTCTGAAAATTTAAGTAGTTCTTCTATGATCCATCATGTTATATTCTGTATAATTTTACATTCATTTTTTTCTTAAATTATTTATCTTTGAGTTTTGATAAATTAGTAATGCTATATTTGATACGATTTAATGGAATGTGATAACCATTTTAATAGTTTGTGGGACAAAGTAAAGGTAATTTAGTCTGATAACTATTTTTTTCTGGTATTTACTTCATTTGCAGCAGTAGTTTTTCCCCCTTTCGGGTGGGTGTGAATAACAAGGAGGGTGGTGGGTAGAAGAATAAGTAATGAAACAGATAAAGTAATTATGCTCATGTAAATATTTTGTGTGCACTAAGCATTATAATAACTAAAGCAATGGTGATCATGATTTTAAATAACAGGTCAAAAAAATGGTTTTAAATAATAGCTGTTTCATAATGATTCAGCTGTTTCTTAACGGAATTTTAGGCCACTGTTGTTTCTGTTTTTCTAAAAGTGATTTGCAATAGCCAAGAAATGATGAACAGAACATTGACAAACTAGCATTTTTTATGATTCACCCAATTTTTAATTTAATATCATGCATCTTTTATTGTTCTTTGTTTTTGAACTTATATTTTATTGAATCCTGTTTATTGTCAATTTGAGTGTTCTGTGAATTGTTTTAACAAATCACGGTAGAAGCGGCTGGTTCTGAATGATTCGATCTGATTTAGATCGATTCCGTGACATCCATACCATTTCCTTAACTTTTTTCTGATTCTGTTATTTAAAACCCTAATGGTGATTACATATTGTAATTGGCATTACAATACAATTAATTTTCTGTGTGTAACCAGATAAGTTAAGTGAGTGATGTAATGTAGTCAAGATTACACTATAGCTTTGATTACGTCTTCCCAAAGATAGACTAATAGGTTGGTTCGGCTTTATGTGTTTTGGTTTATTTCTTCAGAATGAACCAATCTGCAGCGAAGAAATTATACATGACAAATGCTGTCACATGGAACTCTGTGTGTATTAGAGAGTGTGTGCATATAAAGTTAAATGTCTTAAAGATGTGTGTTGTTAGTTAATCTTCTTGATTTGTTTCAATCTTCTTCAAGATTAGATAAAAGAATTTCATTTTGGATAGTTTATGTTAGTTTCTTTTAAGTCTGTCTCATGTCTTCCTTTTAAGTCATTGGAAAATTATAATATCCCTTATATCATAAATACATATCATTCTGTACAAAAATCTCATTCTTCTGAAAAAAAAAAAAAAAAAAAGGGACTTCCTCTCTCTTAAATTACATACTACAGGTTAATTTCACATTACCTATGCTGTATCCATTTCTAATTTTGTATGCCATTTCTATTGTCTTTTCTAGAAGTTCATGGAGTGTTTTTGTTTTTGGATCTAACAATTTGATGCACTGAGATGACGTATAGTAACTTGATTTTATGCCTTCGGGACTTAGTGCACTTCACTTTGGTGTTCATATGACTGAAATTATAGGATTTTGTATTGTAATTCATGTCGAAACCCCTTTATTAGCTTAGAAGGTAATGTTATAATATGTATTGTTGAATTATTTTGTATGAATTCAGAACACCTTTCAGAATTATTTTGATATAGTTGTTGGTATCTTTTCTTATGATTTTTTTAGCCTTTAAAAATGTGCCCTAGAATTAAGGAAGTATAACTTTTGTTTAGCCTTTAATGTACTTTTGCTATTGTCAGGCTTGTTTTGAAGGGTGATACAACTGAAATGACTGCAAGTGCACTTGGTTTGATGATGGAAAGTAATGGAATCAGGATTTTGGAGCCTTTTGACAGCTCTATGAATTATTCAAATGCTTCTGGGAAGACCAATATACATTTATCTGTTTCAAATATATTCATGAACTTTACATTCAGTGTCTTGAGGCTGTTCCTAGGAGTTGAAGAGGACATTTTGGCATTTCTAAGGATGACCTCAAAGCAGATAACAGTGTCCTGTTCCGAGTTTGATAAAGTTGGAACAATAAGAAGTATGTGATATGCTTGGCTTATTCCTTCTTATGCGTCCTTGACATAAGGATCAGAGTATGTGTTAGTCTTGCGATGTCGATTTGTTGTCTAATTGTTTTGCTTTGCAGATCCATACAATGACCAAATCTATGCCTTTTGGAGACCTCGTGCGCCACCTGGCTTTGCAATTCTTGGCGACTATCTGACTCCCTTGTCAGTAAACACTTCTAACAATGCCCTATTTTAAAGTTCACTTCATGTATTCCTTAATTTCACTGTCATATAACTGCTTTCCGCATGACAGGGACAAGCCACCTACAAAAGGAGTTGTTGCTGTAAATATGAATTTTGTGAGAGTCAAAAGACCCAAATCTTTCAAACTAATTTGGCCACCATTAGTTTCCAAGGAAACTTCTGATCAGGGTGTAACCAATTCCAACTTTTCACCAAATGGCCACAATGAGGGTGATGGTAGCTGTTCCATTTGGTTTCCTGAAGCACCCAAAGGATATCTTGCATTGGGCTGTGTGGTGTCTGGAGGAAAAGCACAACCACCTCTATCTTCTGCTTTTTGCATCTTCGCTTCTCTAGTTTCACCTTGTTCCTTGAGGGATTGTGTTTCCATATTCTCTAATAATCTGTATGTGGAATTGTCAGAAATTATTCTCTGTTATGAGATAGTTATATACTTGACATAGGATACACATTATCATGCATAAAGGCAGAAGCACACACAGCATAAACCAATTCCTTGGAATTAGTTATTGATTCTGTTCCTTGTTTTCAAATTTCAGATATCCCTCAACTTTGGCCTTTTGGCGTGTGGAGAATTCTTTTGGTACTTTCTTGCCTGCAGATCCATTGACTCTCACTTCAATGGGTGGAGCTTATGAATTGCGTCATATAAAATTTGGTCTTCCAGAGTTTTCTCTGAAAGCATCCAGTTCAGATGTACAGAATTCTCCTTCTGATGATGCTGATGCCTTGCAATCAAAAAAATCAACATCCGTAAGCTCTGGTCGACGCTTTGAAGCTGTTGCTAGTTTTCAGTTGATATGGTGGAACCGCACTTCAAGCTCAAAGAAGAAACTATCCATATGGCGTCCAGTTGTCCCTGAAGGGATGGTATATTTTGGTGACATTGCTGTTAAAGGGTAATATAATGCTTCGCTATATTCTATTATAGATTCATTTTCCTTCTAGACGAGAAGTTTAACTCTTGATTATTGTTTGGAAGTCAGGTATGAACCTCCAAATACCTGCATTGTCCTTCATGATACTGGAGAGGAAGAACTTTTCAAAGTTCCTTTGGATTACCAACTTGTAGGGCATATTAAGAAAAAGAGGGGAATGGAAAGTATTTCTTTCTGGATGCCTCAAGCCCCCCCAGGCTTTGTTTCATTGGGCTGTATTGCATGTAAGGGCTCACCAAAACAACATGACTTCAGTAAGTTAAGGTGCATCCGTAGTGACATGATTGCTGGGGATCAGTTCTTAGAGGAAAGTGCATGGGATACATCTGAGGCCAAGATTTCAACAGAATCATTTAGCATATGGACAGCTGGCAATGAGTTGGGGACATTCATTGTCCGTAGTGGTTTCAAAAAACCTCCAAGACGGTTTGCTCTAAAGTTGGTTGATCCTCGCTTGCCAAGTGGTTCAGATGATACTGTCATTGATGTGGAAATTAGAACCTTTTCTGCAGCCATTTTTGATGATTATGGTGGCTTGGTGAGAGCTTTTTTGCCTTCTAGCATGCTTTGAAATTATTTTCATTATGTTGAAATTACCTGTTGTGTTGGTTGAAGTAGCGGGGGAATATTAACTATAGTAAGTTTAAATGGTGTATTAACTTTTTATAACTCAAATCTCTCTGTAAGTTTAGTTCTAGGGAGAACAGACAACCTTGTTGAAAATTTGGAAGTAAGGGTGTTTGTCATAGGCTGTAGGGAAGCTTGTGACTGTCAAATTTGATGTCTTATTTAGTGTGATAGATATGGAACTGATACATCCATCAAAATAGACTGGCTGTAGAAAAAAAAAAAAATCAATTGCAGCATGTTCTTCTTATTCTATGCTGCAATTGAACTTGATTGTGTCTTTTTTTTTTTTTTTGGTCTGTTCAGGTATTTAAGAATCTTTGTTCAATTGCAAGGCCTTTGCAATCTCCGATTCATGAAACTATAGGGTTTATTCATTGTTGTTTGAAATGGGTGGTGTTAGTTTATTGTATGGGTGTACGTTTGCTTTAGTATCACAATCTCAATTTGATGAAACTATAGGGTTTATTCATTGTTGGTTGAAATGGGTGGTGTTAGTTTATTTGTATGGGTGTAGGCTGAGTGATCCTTGTTTGGCTTTTGACCTATTAGTTGTTAAGTTCTTGGGTATTTTTATTGGTTAAGTACAGGATAGATGAATTTGGCAGTGAAATACATTGCTCAGTGAAAAAAAGGATCATTTTAGGTTTGTCTACATTACTCTTTTACTTTTTTATAATTTCTCTTGCTCCAGATGTTTGGTTTTTCTTGGTTTTATGATTTGCATAGTTAGTTGACAGTGAAGAAGGGATCATTTTAGGTTTGTCTACTTCTTTCGTTTATAATTTCTCTTGCTCCAGATGTTTGGTTGGTCTTGGTTTTACAATTTGCATTGTTAATTGACAGTGAAAGAAAGGATCATTTTAGGTTTGTCTAGTCTTCAATAATTTCTCTTGCTCTGGATGATTGGTTGGTCTTGTTTTTACAATTTATATTGTTAATTGACTAAGCTTCCTGGAGTTGGTGCTCCTCTTTAATTTAGAATTGAAGGATTTTATGGAAAATGATTTATTGTGCTTGGCATATTTTACGATAAACACTAGGGGTGTAATGTTTGGTAAGAACTTTTTGGGGAAGCGAACTGGGTTAGGGTTGGCTTGATTGTTATACTTCTCTGTGTTAGTTGGTCATCCTTATTATTTTTGAGTCTTGTACATTTGTTTTTCTGTTAATGAAGAGTTATAGAATTTAAAAGGAAACAAAAGGTTTGTGGAAGAATTTGCTTAAAGAAAGAAATTCTCTGTTTTTAAATCCTACTTTCTTTAGGATTCAATATGGATTTTTTTAATCAATAACTATAAATTTACTACAATGATAGTTGTATGATTTAAATGATTTGCAATTTTTCCAGTAGTTTGTTTTCCCTGAAGATTTTGAATCACTATCTGAAGCATACATTATTGTGGCACCTCATAATGTCAGGCCTATTTGGCAGCAACATTCCAGATGCTAATGCAAATATCTGTAAGGGTGTCCACCTTCTGAAATTTAGAATCTATAGTTGTCTTTACCCTAAACATTTTGATTGTTTGATACTTCTTGAAATATTTTGTTAGGAAGTTTCAGTCGTTTGTATAGTTGTTTTTAAATGCTTAGCCGCTCGTTAAGAGATGCTAACCATGATATCAGTCATATAGCCGCAAGATTGAAACTATCATTCTATTGATTTATTTCCTGAAATTTGCAGATGGTTCCATTATTCAATATATCCTTGAGTGGAATAGGGTTTAATATGCATGGGAGAACTGAGTACTGGAATTCTGCTGTCAACTTCTCTCTGGCTGCCAGATCATATAATGACAAGTACGAATCATGGGAGCCACTTGTTGAACCAGTTGATGGATTTGTAAGGTAAAGTATAGTTTAAGGCATCATATTTTCTGAAATGTTTGTTTTATAGAATGGCGGCAGGACATTGGTAACTGAATTCCTTATTCCTCATCCGGTTAGTAAAAAGGGGACTTGGCTTAAATAATTCCAAACATACTGTACACATTTAAGTGAAAAAAATGGAGTAAAAGGATTTGAACCTTTTCCGGGTTTTTGCTGTTGACCCTTAATTGAAACTTTTATTCGGTTGAACCCTTCAACATTTTGATACGATGCTATTGACTACATTTTAAATGGCAGGACATAAATTATACTGAATGGAAGTCCATGTTCACAAATGAAGGTCTAATGGCAACACAAATCCAAACCTTTTTGGACACTTTCAATTTTACCCATAACTTTTAATTTAGTCAATTTTATTCTGGTTTGAGTTCTTGGTTACAAACTTGCAATTGTATCCATTTGGTCAAAATGAAGAAAATTTATGTTTTTCAACTGAACAGAAATTTTTTTTTTTTTTGGATAAATTTTCATTTCTTTCCCCACCCAATACTTTGTTTTTGTTCATTATTCTTAAAAACCTATTTCAGGAATCTCAGAGATTAGATTTTTAATAATCTTGGTGAATGAGCCTGGTAGGGAGGAGGGACAAAGGGGTGAAGGTTGGGGATGAAAAGAAAATGAAAGAGGAGTGGGGAAGAAAAGCAAATGAACAACTTCGAAAAATTGTTGTTTATTTAGTTCAACAATAAAATATTATTTCTTTTTTCAAATTTGACCAAATTAATATAATTGGAACTAAATTGATCTCTAGTTTGGGTAAAATTGCAAATGCTTGAAAAAGTTAGGGAGTGGTTTTAATTTCAATACAAGCAAAATGAGAAAGTGCAAGATTTAATAATCTTGGATCTTGGATCTAGGCTTTAGTTATTGCTATTTTAAGTTGTACTTGTCATGATCACATATAGTTAATAATATGTTTCATACAGCCAATTGCCAATTTTTTTCTTCTAAAAGAAAATGAAAAGAAAGATCAGCAGGTCAGTTATTTGGTTTCAGTTTTTATTTGTAGTTTTCTTCCTTATGTGTGTAGAAGGCTATGATCTGATATCTAGATGCCTGTGTTTGAGAGCAGGCTCACTGCTTTAACAGCAACATGTATTAAGCTCATTTTTTGTATGAAATTATAAAATATTGAATTTAGGAAATGGCAACTCTATTGTATATCATTTGATAAAACAAGAATTTATTAGAGGAATTACAAAGGAAAGTGAACAAGGTTTAGCGTGCTAAGTAAGAAAATAGAATAAAGTTAGAATGCTTAGGATAGTAGGGTTCTTCAATGATGCGAAGAAATCAGCAGAGAGATGCTTCTAGGACTTTGGAGCGAATAACAAAGACAAGTAAAGGCCTTATCCTACATTACCTACAGAGTTAATCTTTAGAAGTCGTAGCATTACTTTCTGCTGAATCAACCAAGTCCCTGCAAGCATAGAAACACCATAACCCAATTTCTGTTGTTAAATTTTGTAGGTAAATATATATATATCCTGAATTTTCCGGGAAAATTCACTGCTTATAATACAATACTGAAAATCCTGATCGACCTAGAAATGACAGCAATGCTGTAATTAATGAGTTTGAGACTTGTTATTTGTATTACAGTAATGTCACAGATTTGACATGCGGTTATGATGCATCTACAGCTAGCTGTTGGTATTAATCTTGTTGAGGGTTACTAACCAAACAAATATCTTTAGCATGACTTGCAAGGAAACAATCTAGAACTGTTAACAGGCTAAACCCTTCAATTTGGCCTAGAATAATGTTAAAGGTATTGGCCTTGGTAACGTGAATGTTAAGATCATGCTGCCAAATTTAAGTTCAATGTATTTCAAGATGCCTCAATTTTTTCCAAAATTTTTCTTTCAATTTTCTTCTGAACTATAGATGTTTGTGTAAATGTGCATTCCCCTAGGTTTTTACACTATTTGCCTCCTCCTCCTCCTCTTCTTCTTCTTCTTCCCTTTCTCTCTCTCTCTCTCTCTCTCTCTCTCTTTTTCCCCCCTTCTTACTTTTGGATTTCAGTATTATTTGGAAAAGGTTCAAATTCATTTTATTTCAATTACCAATTTGTTGTCATTTGCAGATACCAATATGATCTCAACTCCCCTGGGGCAGCTTCACAGCTACGCTTGACCTCAACCAGGGATTTAAACTTAAATGTTACTCTATCTAATGCTAATATGATCATGCAAGCCTATGCAAGCTGGAATAATCTTAGTCAAGTCCATGAATGTTACAAAAAGAGAGTAAATTTCTGTTCCTTTCTCTCTCTCTCTCTCTCTCACACACACACACCCTCAATGCTATATCTCTCCATGCAATTGTAGTGCTATATTTCTCACATACACCTCAATGCTATATTTCTCTTTGCAATTGTATTATTGTTGATATATCCATATCAACTGAGAGTCTATGTGATCATATAGGAAGCATTTCCGCCCTCTTATGGTGCAAGATCTGTAATTGACATCCATCAGAAGAGAAATTATTATATAATCCCACAAAACAAGCTTGATCAGGACATTTTTATTCGGGCAACTGAAATTGGGGGTCTCTCAGATATAATAAGAATGCCATCTGGGGATGTGAAGCCCGTAAAAGTTCCTGTTTCAAAAAATATGTTGGAGTCTCACTTAAATGGAGAACTTTGTGCAAGAGTTAGAACAATGGTGACAATTGTCATTGTGGATGCTCAGGTACGAGTTACTTTTGTGATGTTTTCCCTTCCTAGCATTTTAAACTTGCCTTTGTAGCTACAGCTGATTTCAAATGGTTTGAGAAATATGGGAGTACATGATATATTTTGACATTCACTGACAACTGCAAATTCATTTCTGTCATAAGTTGCTTCACTTTTCTTGAGGGACAGATATAGGATTGAGAGTTTAGAAGAGCCAAAATATAATTTAAAATTATTATTAGAAATGTACATGATTTTTGAATTCTCACCGACATTGAGTTTTTAGGTTGAGTGGTATAACGTATTACTAGAGCTTCTTGGATATGAAGATCTAGAATTCAAATCCTAACCACCCCTTTTATTAATATCCTATATATTAAATTTAAAAAAATTCTAATTCATGGGTTTAAGGTGTCCTTTATTTTTGGACTCTTACCTATAGACTTGAACTTGTATAAGTTTGAGTATTTAAGTGGTTACTTGACAGTTAGATTAAGTATATTTATTGTAATTAAACAACACATAATACATATAAAAAAAGATAAGGATTATAATAAAAATAACTATGAAATTTATAGATAAAATTATATAAAAATCACTTGTATTCATTTTTGGAGGGGCCAAATTTGAAAAATTATAAACCACTCTTTTTTTACCAAATCACACCCTGTATTATTTATTTCTAAAAGCCTTGGGGTATTGGGAGGGCCACCCCTGGCCCCTGATTGCATCCATCCCTGCTTTGCTTTATTGTGCCTGGACTACCATGAATTGAGGCAGGAACGCGCTGTTCATCCACCTAATTAGCGGAGAAGCTTTGGTCATTATATGTAGTCTTGTTTCAAGGCTTCACAGCAACCAGTAAATGGCCAAAATTTTTATTCCGTTGAATGGCAGCAGGCAACATTTAGTTCTTGAATTAAATTGTGGAGATTAAGGAAATTTAAATTCATGATAAAAAATTAATTTAGCTGGATTTTCATTTATCTTCCCTAATATTATCATTGTTCTTATTTTGTTTATAAGAATATGCAAACAAAATAAATCAAACTGATTTGACAAAACTTTAATTTTCCTTCAATTATGCTAAATCTCAACTATATATATCTTTGTTTATCCCCTGAAGCAGAAAGCCATCAGGAGGCCAAAAAAATAACTTTTATCCTGTAGTAATTGTTAAAACAGACATGATTCTTTAATATATTATCATTTCTTCCCAATCTCTGTCCAAATACTCTGGATTAAATGTATAGTGCCTTGATGTTTGACCCTCTTCCCTCTAAAAGCTCAAAGTTTCATTTTCTGAATTCCTTTCTATACAGATGATTGTGTAGCTGTCTATTCTTTTATCCCTTATGTTCTGAGACTGGTTTGCTTGTATTCCTTTGTGTTTTGGGAATGATTTTGCTTATTTCAGTAATCTGTTTAAATTTTTGTGTTGCAGTTACCAAGAGTTACGGGGTTGACCTCTAATCTTTACACTGTAGCTATCCGTCTTATACCAAACCAAGGTCTGGGTGCTGAATCACGATTTCATCAACAAAGTGCACGCACAAGTGGCAGCATCGCAAACTCTTCTTCTGAGTTTGAATTGGTCAACTGGAATGAAATATTTTTCTTTAAAGTCGAAAGCAAGGTATGGTAGAAACTTTATTTATTTATTTATTTTCAAATGCTAGTGTATTAAATCTTCGTTTGTAGTATTCAGATCTAAATGAGTTGCTTCAAGAATCTATTAGGCCCTCTTTGGGTGTTGGAATATGAAAGGAAAAGGAAAGGAAAGGGAAATGAGGTGGGTAATAGTTATTCATTGTTTGGGAGTTTAATTAGTTTGGACAAAAAAAGGATATTAAAGGATTAGTTATCTCTTCAAAACCTGTATTTCTTCTCCCTTCAAAATTGAGGGAGTAAGAGATTTTCATAACTTATTACTAAAAATAATTTTTTAATAATACTATTTTACCCTTCATAGCTAATATATTTTCTTATCCCTTAAACTTCCAAATAATTTCCTTTTTTTTTTTTTAATTTTAAAAACTTAAGGAAACTTTCATTAAGAAATATCAGCAACTAAAGCTACAACAATACGAAGTGGTCAACTCTTCTAAGGCATAGAGCCTGGCATAGAATTGGATGCTCTAGCTAACTTAGGAGCAACCAAATTAGCAGACTTTTTTAACATGAGCAATCTTAACATCAATCAAACTTTGCCAAATAATTCTCTAGTCATCAAGAACAGCCCCTAAACTCGATTCTACTGTTGTTTCTTCTGTAAGAGCATAAGCAGCCTGCTGAGAATTGGTTTCCACAATAACTCTGTCCATCTGCCTGTCCTTTATCCAGCTAAGCACTTCACACATGCTAATACCCTCAGCTACAGTAGGATCCAGAAGCCCAGTAAAGCTTCTTGAGTATGCTGCAATAAAAACACCATTGTTGTCTCTTAAAACACAGATAATACCCGTTCTGTTCTTATTAGCAAAAAGAGCTGCATCTATATTAGCTTTCTTCCATTCTGCAGGTGGTTGTATCCATTTAGCTGGCCCAGCAACCTTATTTGAGCTGTAAAGAGCACCTGAAAACTTAGCTTGCTTCCACTGTTGAAGGAATGAGTAGGCTGAATGTACAATATTAGCCACACCATGACCACCATTCTTCCAAACATGCTCATTGCAATTGTTCCATAAATTCCGGCAGATCATACATGCATTCTCACATTTCCTATAGAACAATTATCAAAAATTAGTTTTAACCAAGAGGGAAAAGAGCTTGCACTATCCCTGATAAAGCCCACTGTCGATGGTAGGCACACTTCACTTGCACAAGGACAATCAACCAAAATATGCAGGATAGACTCATTACGACTACCACACAAAGGGCAATGAACATCAATATCTATTCTTTTATGCAGAATTGAGAGAGGACAGACCTTTAGTACAGAGGATAAAAGATACGGGGAGAGTGGATCCCCTTGACATAATCCACAATGTGGAATGATCGGGCCAAGAAGTTCGTCTCCATGAATAACTTGATATTGAACAGTTGTAACACATAAGAATCAAGTGAACCCGTTGTCTGTGAAATTCCATTCTGATCATGATTTCTTCCGGGAAGGGCCATTCAAGTCTGTCATAGGCTTTGATGATGTCGATATAAGTAAAGCCATTCAAGTCGGTCATAGGACCATTCCAGGAAGGACCATTTAAGTCAACCCATTGTCCTGTTGTAGTCTTATCTATTCATGGCCAGATTTTCTTAGGTTATCTCTTCCTCATTACAAGTACATTTCTTGTTTTCCCGTAATTTTGGTGTTTCTGCAGAACTATATTAATAATTTACATTTAATATAATGTTATCATTTAAACAAATTACCTAATTAATTGACATTGGTTCCATAAAGCATAATTGATATATTTATATATTTTTAATATTTTTTTTATACCATGTCAATATCTAGAAACCTTATTGTCCATGGTCAATGTTAAGTCAGATTCAGTATGCATTGATGTGATGTCCTGAAACTTTTACAAGAATACAAATTTTCTATATTCTTTTATTTTTCTTTTCATTTATGTTTTATTGTAGACTAGTTCCACCATTGTTATTGTGGTATTTGAAACAGCTTATATTTCAATGCAGATGTTTAATGTGTTGCCTTTTGGTAATAAATATTGCCCTTATGCGTGGTGTTCTGTTATTTCTAACTATCAAAATTTTTGCAGGACAATTACTTGTTGGAACTCATTGTGACTGATATGGGTAAAGGTATTATTTTGTATTCTCTCATGGTAGGTAGTGATTATCTCATGGTTTTCATTGCTTGGTGCGTTTGAAAATGTTTTGGGTAGCAAACACAAGGGTCTTGGTTCTAAATATAAGAAGCTTTGGCAAAAATGCTGGAAGGCCAAGTTTTCTATAGATTCTGCATAATGACCTTATTCGCTGATGTATTTTATAAGGGCCACTGCGACACCCTCAAGTTTGTAGTATGAGGTTTCAAGCTTTTGTTTTAGGCCAGCTACTTCAAGCATAAGGACTATCCCTAAGTTCTCCCTCCCAGGGCATAACTTAAAGGGACACCGCTACTTAGTGATTTATCTTTCCCAAGTTTATGTGAAAAACTAGAATATAATGTATGGATTTACAGTGGGGTTAATGATAAGAGAAACCCTATCCTGTTCGCATTATTGCAATTTGGCTCTAATTTGATAGCTTAGTTTGAATTTACTTGAAGTCAAAATTAAAAAGAAAAATAATTACTAATTAGAAGGCTAAAAGTTCATATTGTTAATTTAGTCCCTAAATTTGTATAGGAGCCAATTGAGCTCCTGAACTTTGTGAATTGGGTAAACTACTGCTGAACAACCTAATGACAATTAGCGAAATTCAAGATTTAAATATTAAATTGATAATCTGGTGTAAATTCGAAGGTCAATTTGACCTTTTGACCTAATTAATAATAAAATAATATAATTTTTATTTCAACTTTGACCTAGGGTAAACTTGAAACTATATTTCCAAAACAGGGTAAAATTGACAAAGTTAAAAGTTCAGGTTCAAATTGCAAAATTGCAAAAAGAGTAGGTCTTGTTTTTTATCATTCAGCCTTTATAGTAAGTGAATTTAAGGAAGATATATCATGACCTAACATACATTAGACTTCTTGATTGTTGACATCATGTTTGGTTCCACAGGTGATCCTGTTGGATTTCTTTCTGCTCCGTTGAACCAGATTGCACGAAATATTCAGGAAAATTTTAATCAGTTAGATTATCTGAATTACTTGACCTGGATAGACTTATCCTCTGCAAAACATATGGTGATGTCATCTTATCTTATGATGTTGGAGACGCTGCTCTTCTTATGTTTTTATTTTATACTTATTCTACCATCCTTAGCAAACATTTTTAATTTTAGTTATTTGCATGCAGACTGTGAATGAAGGAGATAAGCATGATAAGTCATCTGGGAGAATAAAATGTGCTGTACTCTTGTCACATGGATCTGAAGTTGAGGAAAGAAATAAATTTTTTATCGGTGGCAGAAAATCTGGTTTTATTCAGATCAGTCCTAGCATGCAAGGGCCTTGGACTTCTGTGAGACTAAACTATGCTGCCCCTGCTGCGTGTTGGCGACTAGGCAATGATGTTGTTGCCAGTGAAGTGAGTGTAAAGGATGGCAATAGATATGTGAACATAAGGTCTCTGGTTTCAGTACGTAATAATACAGATTTTGTACTTGATTTACACCTTGTACCCAAAACTTCCAACAATGCAAGTAAACCTGAGGATTTGCAGAATGATGGTAGAACTCAGACAGATGAGTTCTTTGAAACTGAAACCTACAACCCAACTGCTGGTTGGGCTGGCTCCTCAAACTACACAGAAGGTGGAGGTCACCATGAGGTAATTGATCAATGTACAATATATCTTGACCCAACTTTGATAAAGTGTGCATTAACTACAAACCTCCCACACCCACACACACATACACACACCTTCCCCTACTCCCTCCAATCCAAACCAAAAGAAAAGAAAGTGTGTTCTGAAATCTGCTAGGAAAAAAAATGTTAATCTGCTCAACTCTATAATATAATACATGGTTGTTACTGGTTGTGGAATACCTTTGACCTCTCCAGTGATAGCAGTAGATTACCTTCTACAGGGCTGGCTTTTTAGAATCATCCATTGTGGATTTGAGGACTATGAAAACCACCTCGTTCCTTGAGGATTCTGGGTAAAAGGGGCATCCTATCATATGCTATAAGGCACCAGTTTAAAAGAATGATAATGCTATGAGGCACTTATTTTCTATTTTCTTGTTTCATCTAATTTTCTCTTCTCTGTTTCGATTCTCTTTTTTTTTTGTCCCTCTCTTAGTTCTATTCTACATCGAATGCCTTTTTGAAATTTGCACTGCTCTATGGTCACCTTGAATAATAGGTCCTTCTTGACCAATATCTTCTGCTAGTTCATTGTGAGTCATCAACTCAGCCAGTGTCCTTTAGGTCCAAATTATGACTCAACTTACAAATGGATCAATTTTCAACTGCTTGGGAAGTTTGAACTTCTATATTAATTTTTTATTTAAGGGGTTAAATTCAAAGATAAATGGGTTTAAGGGGTTAAATTCAAAGATAAATGGGTAGTGTAGAGCAATTAACAACAATGGGTTTAGACGAATATTGGGCCAACTATAACCAAAATGACTAGATCTAGTCATTTGGGTAGATGGTCCTCACCAGGGCTGGATCCAGTTTAAGTTAGTAGTTTAGTGGGTTTTTAGGTTTTAAATTTTAACATTTAAAAATGTGAGGCCCCTCATTGGGGAGGCCCTAGCCAGCCACCCAGCTGGCCTCCACTTGGAGCCGGCACTGGTCCTCACCACATATAAGCCTTGAATATTTTAATCAACTTTCAATGTGGGACTTCCTCTAACATATTGAAATCCTTCAAGATTTTGGACTTCTCAATTCTGTCATTATTAAACAAAGTTCTTGCGACTGGTATATGTGGATGATCTTATTTTTAATATCTATTAATTATTCAGGCTGGAGTTGAATTACCATCAGGCTGGGAATGGATTGATGATTGGCATTTGGATAGATCATCTGCTAATACATCTGAGGGATGGGTGTATTCTCCAAATGTTGAAAGCCTAAAGTGGCCCAAGTCGGTGGATCCTCAAAAGTTTGTGAATTATAAAAGGCAAAGGAGATGGATCAGGAATAGAATGCAAATATCTGGTCAAGTAAAGCAGGAGATATCCGTTGGATCATTAAAACCTGGAGACACTGTACCTCTTCCTTTATCAGGCTTGACACAATCAGGAATGTATGTCTTGCAGTTAAAACCTTCTAGTCTTAGTATCTCTGATGAATATTCCTGGAGTTCTGTGGTGGATAGGCCAGGTCAAAATGTGGAGGGTGGCAAGTTGAGAGGTTCTGAATTATGTGTATCAACTCTTACAGAGTCTGAGGAACTTCTGTATTGCACCCAAATAAGTGGTACCTCTTCAAATGGTCCTTGCAGATTGTGGTTTTGTATCAGCATACAAGCAACAGAGATAGCGAAGGACATCCATTCTGATCCTATTCAGGATTGGACTCTTGTGGTGAAGTCTCCATTATCTATCAGCAACTATCTTCCCCTTGTAGCTGAATACTCGGTCCTCGAAATGCAAGGAAGTGGCCATTTTGTTGCATGTTCTAGGGGAATATTTTCTCCGGGAAAAACTGTGAAGATTCACACTGCTGATATTGGAAAGCCTTTGTTCTTTTCGCTGCTGCCACAGAGAGGTTGGGTGCCTATACAGGTAAGGTTTAGGAAGCTAACTAGTCCTGTTCATTGATGGATGCAACACAATACATTTTTATCAAATACTAGTCACTCTTTTTCTTTTCTAAATTCTCTCTCTCTCTCTCTTTTTTTTTTTTTTTTTTTTTTTTCATTTACAGGAAGCAGTACTTATATCTCATCCCAGTGGATTTCCATCTAAAACACTAAGCCTAAGAAGTCAAGTTTCTGGAAGGTTCTGATACATGCAATAGGCCACTTTTATTTTGAAAATTTCATCAATAGATAGAAGTGCATATCTTTGTACTCTAATATGCTCCTAAATGATCAAATGTGCAGGATTGTTCAACTTATTCTTGAACAAAATTATGACAAGGAACAACAACTGCTTGCGAAGATCATTAGAGTCTATGCCTCTTATTGGTTTTCAATTGCCAGATGCCCTCCACTTACATGCAGGCTTGTAGATTTGTCAGGGAAAAAACATGCACGGAAGATCTCTCTTCCATTTGAATCCAAAAAGAGCAATGAAGTAATTTTAGGAGAAATAACTGAAGAAGAAATATATGAAGGTTGTACAATTGCTTCGGCTTTGAACTTCAATTTGTTGGGCCTTTCAGTATCAATTGCTGAAACTGGCCAGGACCAGTACTATGGGCCTGTTACAGATCTTTCTCCCCTTGGTGACATGGTAGACATCAATATTATTTAGTTGAAGCCATCATTTTCTAAATGAAGAGGATACTTGCTAAAAACTCTTGATATTTTTGTTGTCAGGATGGATCACTGGATCTTTATGCTTATGATGCCGATGATAACTGTATGAGGCTTTTTATTTCCACCAAACCATGTCCTTACCAATCTGTTCCCACCAAGGTAGTGATGCAACTTGGACAATTTTAAGTCATCCAAGTTTTGAGCTGAGTTGTTTAAATCAAATATTATTATTTTTTTTAGGTGATTTTTGTGAGGCCATTCATGACCTTTACAAACAGACTTGGCAAAGATATATCTATCAAGTTAGACAATGAAGATGAGCCAAAGGTTCTCCGTGCGTTCGATTCAAGAATGTCTTTTGTGCAACGCAGAACAGGTGGAACGGGTAAAATCCAGGTCAGTGGACTGAAAGTGTCAGCAATATTTTCAACCATGTTTGTTTTTTCACTCTTCTTCATGTTCTTACCTCTTCAATGCTAAATTTTAGGTCCATTGAATTTTATTGTCCCACCAGTTTTTTGGGATCTGAATTGTTGTTGTTTTTTTGTGTGTTAATCAAACTTGGATTTTGGATTTGCACCTCTGTCCATGGATTTTAATATCCCACAAATTAGAGGACCATGAGCCAAAGTACTGCATTTCCCTATCTCCTAATATAATATCATCTTGTTTCGAGCTTGATATTTTTTGGAACTTCAATTACTTATCTTGATGTTTTAACTCACAATGTTTTCTTAAATAAAATTTATTATTTAATATTTTTATGTTGACTGTGGAACATGGCACTCAAGGATGAGAAGCTCACTTTGACCACAAGCCAAACCAATCAAAGATGTTCTGATTATTGCTTTCATTATTAACTTTTTTCCATTTCTTTCTTTGTTTTGGTTCGCTCAAATTTAATGAGCCATACCTTGAGAGGTGCTGGCTTGGCATGGAAATGAATCCCACAGTGTATGGGAAAGAGAATTGTAAAGGGTTTATATAGGCTAAATTGAGATTATTAGAATAACTGGTGTTAGTTTTTTGAGCATTGGATTAAATAATTTAAAAAACTGCAGGTAATTTAGGGACAGTTCTGAGCAAAGACGCAACCCAAATAATTTAAGAACATGTTATTGATTTTTTAACTTAGCTGCAAACCAGAAAAACAATCCACAATAAATATGTTTTTAGTGAGAATATATCCTTGGAGATAAAATAGAATAAAATGTTTCGCCATAAATATGGTTTTAGTGAGAACTGCTAATGGAGATAAAATAGAATAAAATGTTTCAAAGTAAAAAGAGGAAAAGGCCCAAGGCACACTAAGGGGCAAAGGGTCTTGGAGTTTGAGGTGCAAGGTGCGATGCTAGGTGTGCCCCTAGTGGATAATAGGCGCACATTGACTAAAAGAGGAGAAAAATGTTTCCTAGTTGAATAATAAGGTATCAAATAGATCCTAATTACATTCACATCCATAATAATGTATATAGACCCTAACCACACTAACTCAAACATGTGAAAAAAAAAAAAAGAAATTGAATTATATTTACGTGTCTTTTATAGTCATTGAGGAACAACTCAAACCTATCAAACGAATTTTTTTTTTTTTTTTGAATTATAGCTACGTGCATTTTTTGTAATAAATATGGAATGTCTCCTTTTTCTATTAGGCTTTAACTTTCCATAAATAACTGGAGTTCAAAAGTTCTTTTTTCTGATTAGATCTCTATTAGGAATATTCAATTTTTTAAAATGTGGACCAAAACATCTATTAGGAAAAAAAATCATCTTTGAGTTCTCAATTCTCTTTTTCAAGTGAATTTTTTTGTAGTAAATAAGGGAAATCTTCTTTTTGTATTAGGTTTTAACTTTCAATAGAAGGAGAGAAGTTCAAAAGTTCCTTTTCTCTTTAGGTTTCTATTAGGAATATTCAATTTTAAAATCTAGACCAAAGTATTTGTTAAAATAGTAAAAATCTATGAAAAATAATTTAGGCGCGCCTAAGCCCAAGATTGCACCTCAGGGCCTGGAGGGCTACGTGTGCCTGGGTAACATGTGCCTCACCTAGGTGTATCCGAGGCTCAGGTGCACCTTTAACAACATTAAAAGAAGCGCAAGTTATCTCAAAAGAAAAATAAAATCGAAAGGGAGATAGCTCAATTCAACTTAACTAGGGTTCTGTCCCAAACTCATTGAGCATGTTATATGGATTTGTTTCCTCATAATATGGAAGATAAAGAAAGAAAAAAAAAAACCATTACATCATGTGGCTCTAGCTTGATATGCCCCAAATGGAATAAAAAAAAAAAAAAAAAAGGGAAGAAAGAGATACCCTCATCCATTTTACCAAATGATACTTAAAACTTGTATTAGTTGCCCTTAATTTAAAATATTTTGAAAGCGTGCTACTGCTAATGTCCTTGCCATTGACTAATAAATAGGATATATGGACATTATACTTTTAAGAGTTAGAATTCTTTCTTTTGACAAATGATGCATTTCATTTGGCACGTCATTTTTTCCTCCTCTCCAAAATTCTGAATGATAAACTTCCTTCCATAGTCTCTTATCTTTGTTTGTGATTCTTAATGGAAGATCCAAATAGGGGATGGGAAGCTTGAGTTTCCACCCTTCAATAGCTTAGAAGCTCTACAAGAGTTTATCTGCTTCCTACCATGAGGCGATATTATTATTTTCCCAAGTTTGTTTTAACGAGAAAAACTGTCACAAAATCATGGATAAATTGGTATCACTTCTTCAACATAATGGAAAAAATATCTAAGCCACATGCAACTTCACCATCTTGAAACCATTCAGCAAACTGACTTCCTTGGCATACTCCAATATATTATTAGGAAGCTCCATAACCTAAAGTAAACAAAAGGAAGGTGGATCCCCTTTCTTAGTTGTTGCTCCTCAGGAATAAGCCAGTTGAAGTATCGTTAACCAGAATAGAAAATTTTGACCAGGTGAAAGTATCCCTTATCCTTCAATATCATCCTGTTCTTGACTCGAATAAATGTTAATTCCAATCTAGATTGGGAAACCTCATTCACTGTAGGACCTATAAAAGTTACCTCTTAATTCTTAGCCACCTGCCTAAAATTTCAAGTAAGCACTTTAGCCAATAATTTAAACACACCCCTTAGGGTTAATTGGCCTATAGCATTTATAGCCTGACGATACCATTATTTAGAAACTTAATATGGTATACAAGGGAAATGCTGCTTTGACTCGTGTCAATTTGTTATGGGAAGAAAAAATTGAACTGGAGAGTCTTACCTTTCAAGAACCTAGGATATTTTGAGCAAGTTACGAGAAAGATGTTGAAGGACAAAAAGAGAAACAATAAAAGAGATGAGAAAATTGCATGAAGGCCAATACTATGGGCCATCCCTTTAATTGAGTAAAATCATTTTTATGGATTGGCTGAGCGATTTTAAGCTCCATTATGTTTTCTAGCAACCATTTAAAATGATTAGTCGCTGTCTGCAAGTCTGGAGTTAATTTAGTTGTCTCATGAAATTTGAGTGGTTCCTTCACTTTGCAAAAAAATATATTGCCAAAAAACAGAGACAAAAAAAGGAAAATAAGTCTCATTATTGTATATGGGGAAAATTCAATGGTAGGATCATGAAAACATGATCTCTTATTTTACAAAAAATAAATAAATAAATAAATAAATAAAAATCAGTTGATTTGCCAACTCAATTAACCATAAAAAAAAAAAACAAAACAAAACACTGCAAAGATGATGGAGCACTAACAGTTTAGCTTTCCTTCCCAACAAGGAGTGCATAATTCCCAGTGAAGTGCCATGAAATTTGAAATTCGATCAATGATGGTGCAGTTGGTATATTGCACTAAACTCTCTTTATTTTTTACTCAAGTTTAGTTTTTTCTTTCCCGTTATAATTTTTCAGGTTCAGTTAGAAGATACAGAATGGTCATACCCTGTGCAAATTACAAAAGAGGATACCTTCTTTCTGGTCTTGAAGAGATCAAACAGTACTCGAAAAATTTTGAGGATAGAGGTACGGGGCTTTGAAGAAGGATCACGCTTTATAGTTGTGTTTCGCCTTGGGTCAACTGATGGTCCAATCAGGTAGTCATTGCCCCTCTGTAAATACTAGTACACTTCACCTTTGCACAGTGTGACTAACCTGTTAACCTTTTCTAAACAGGATCGAGAATAGAACAATTAGAAAGACGATAAGCATTCGCCAGTCAGGATTTGGTGATGATGCATGGATTGTATTGGAACCTTTATCTACAGCAAATTTTTCTTGGGAAGATCCATATGGCCAGAAATTCATTGATTGCAAGATTGATAGTGATGGTAGAATTGGTGTTTGCAAATTTGATTTGGAAAAGACTGGGATCTCTTGTGCGGAGGATAGTGAAATGGGATTGCAGTTCCATGTCTCAGAAATGGGAGATATCAAGGTTGCGAGGCTTACAGATAACAATGCTTCAACTTTGTGTGGAGAAAGCGCATCTCTGACACCTGCTGGCTATTGGGGAAATTCTCACAAGCAAAGTGAGTTGCAAAATGACACCACACCTGTAGAGCTTATAGTTGAGCTGGGAGTGGTTGGCATTTCTGTTGTGGATCATAGACCAAAAGAGCTCTCTTACTTGTACCTGGAAAGAGTTTTTGTATCATACTCAACTGGCTATGATGGCGGAAGAACAAGCAGGTATGGCTCCTTATGATTGCTGTATTTATGTTAATCCTTTCCGTAAATGAAACCATCTGCGAAATGTGGGGGGTAAGGCTAGAAATATCTCTACATTGCTTTCAACTTCCTGCTCAAAGTATATTCTATATCTTCATGATTGCGGTATTTATCCTCTAACCAACATATTCATGGATGGCATCTTGTAGATATATTTCATCTTTATTGCCGTTGAATCTTATTTTATTGAAACAGATGCTTCAAGTTCAGGGAGTTGAGTGTTTGCTTATGTTGTGCCAGGTTCAAGCTTATATTGGGTTACTTGCAGCTTGATAATCAACTTCCATTAACCTTGATGCCAGTGCTGTTGGTGCCTGAGCAGACCACTGATTTGCATCATCCAGTTTTTAAGATGACTATCACTAAACGCAATGAGCATACAGATGGTACCCAACTCTATCCATATATATATATAAGGGTAATGCCACTTTAGAACATCTCTTGAAGTGCATATTATTTTGTGAAAAGAAGAGCACACATATCAATGACCTTATGGAAATCTACATTGACATTGTAGGTTACTGAAAAGGTTTGGAGGCTTAATATCCATGAACCTATTATCTGGGCGTATGTGGATTTCTACAACAATCTCCAGCTTGATCGCCTCCCGCAAAGTTCTACTGTGACACAAGTTGATCCGGAGATACGTGTGGAGTAAGATTAGAATTTTCTATCACATATGTGATTATAAAAAGTGATTACATTTATGAACCAAAATTTATTCTATTATGCATTTTGGTATAAAATTTTGATCAAATGTTGCCTAGGTGTCTCGTTCTTGCCTTAGTGAAAATTTCAACTTTTTCATCCTGATCTTCTTGATTGTTATTGTATTTTTAGGTGTTGGCTGCTCAAGGCTGCATAGAAGCTAGATATACACCATTTATGTATTTTAAATTAGGATAGAGAAGTGGTTCTTTGATTATCAAATTAGTTGGGAAAAGATGAATGGTACTTTACATGGTTTTCCTCACATTTTCCTAATTCAGTCCCTTTCTCTACCTCTCCGTCTCCCATGCACACAGGTAGTTATATTCATATTTATTCCTAGGCAAACTAATTGAAATTTATTGGCTATATTAGTTGAGGAACACTCACATAATGATAATTGTGACTGGTATCTGACTACTGAGTGTTCAATATGTTCTTATTGTCTGTTCTTGTTCAACATGGTTTGTATCCTCTTATGGTCTATGTATTACCTTGAATTTAGATGGTGTTATTCTGTTTGCACTTGTTTGTTCTTATTGCTTTAATTGAACTGATGAGGTTTCAAGCTCATTGGTTGACTGTACCCAGCTCATCGAGGACATATCAGGATTGCAGTTCCTTTCAAGATTTGAAAATCATTAAGGAAAGATTATATACTTTGCGAGGAAAATGCCACATTCATGTTTCCTTCATTAGTGTTTTCTGCAAAGAGTTAATTTGTTTGCAAAAATTACACATCTTTTCTTTTCCCCTAAGAAAGAATTATTCTTCCTTCTGGAATTTAAGTCTATATATGTCAAGATACTTTATGAGGTTTGAATTTATAGAGAGATTCCCCTTTTATCTTTCCAGGCTGATAGATGTTTCAGAAATAAGGCTGAAGGTGTCCCTAGAGACAGCTCCAGCTCAGAGGCCTCATGAGGTTCTAGGTGTGTGGAGTCCCATTCTATCTGCTGTTGGAAACGCATTCAAAATTCAGGTTTGTTCAGTTACTTAGTAGGAAAAGAAAATTGTAATATGTTATGTTTATTATCCTTGCAAGAAGTTTAAAAGATTTTTTTTTTTCTTGACTGAATTTGCTATGTAAGTTCCATGTGTTAATTATGGTACTCTCTTACTAAATTGGCTTTGTTTGGTACCAATGTTAACGTATGTGGTGACAAAAGATAAAACTGAAAAAAATGGACAATAAAAATGTGCCTAAGCTTACTGTTTTGGTCTTTGGCCTTTTTCTTCTTTTGGGTTTTTTTTTTTCGTAAACCTTTGACAAGGAGATTAGAGAATCGTCTTTGTTGTGTAATATTTTGGAAATGCTTTAGTTGTTATCTAGACAAATAGGAGGATTTGGTCTTTAGACTTCCTCATAAATTTTCTTGTAAAATTGTTTTTATCCTATCTTTTTGCACTTCCTTTTAGTCTGCCAATCTAATTTGGAGGGCTAAGGTGTTGCTCAAAGTAAGGTAGTTTAATGGTACAAATACTCTGGATTTGTGTCTGTTTCATTGTGTTTTTGAATAAGTTGGATGGTAACAAATACCCATATTTACAATAGCTAAGCATTGTCTTTTTCTCTATGCTCCTTTCTTAATGGGATTGCACTTTGAAGAGTGGGGCCCTCTGGTGTCCAGAGTCTATTTGAGAGTGATTCAATGTAATTGGAGATGACTTTTTAGTTTAATTTCTTTGATGTTGATTTCTCTTTTCTCTACAAATACATCGAATGTTTTCTTTTCTTATCTTGATGGCTGCGATACTTTGAGATGAGATGTAACATTCAAGTATCTCTAATTTAGGTGCATCTGAGGAGGGTGATGCATAGAGACAGATTCATGCGACAGAGTTCCATTATTCCTGCCATTGGAAACCGCATTTGGAGAGATCTGATCCATAATCCTTTACATCTGATATTTTCTGTTGATGTACTTGGAATGACGAGCTCAACATTGGCTTCTCTTAGTAAAGGGTTTGCTGAACTTTCAACTGATGGACAGTTTCTGCAACTACGATCTAAGCAGGTAATTTTGTAAAGTTTATTCAGATATGTTATTTGTACAATCCAGGTTGTAAACAAAAATTTGACTGGAGAGCAGGTGGGATCAAGGAGAATAACTGGGGTAGGAGACGGAATCATTCAAGGAACAGAAGCTCTGGCACAAGGTGTTGCCTTTGGGGTATCTGGAGTTGTGACGAAGCCAGTGGAGAGTGCCAGACAAAATGGTCTTTTAGGTCTTGCTCATGGTCTTGGGCGTGCATTCTTAGGATTTGTTGTACAACCAGTCAGTGGGGCTTTAGATTTTTTCTCTTTGACAGTTGATGGAATAGGTGCAAGTTGTTCCAAATGCTTAGAGGTTCTCAATAACAAGGCCACCTCCCAGAGAATTAGAAACCCTCGAGCTATTCGAGCTGATTGTATTCTCAGGGAGTATAGTGAAAGAGACGCTGTTGGGCAGGTACAGTTTTCTACTGCCTATATGTTGAGTTTGCTATAGAGCACAGAAGTATTATGTTGTTTAATCAATATGAATGAAATATTTGAATTGATCCAAATAAACACATCACAGAGCTGTTGTTAACGTTGAAATTGCTAGGTCTTGGGCTTCTCTGCTTGTCTCATAGGTATTTGGCAAGTCTCAAATGGAATTAGAATTGTTTCAACTGAAATATTTGAACCCATTGTTTTCTCTTTGTCCTAACAACTCAAGAGTGGGAAATCTTTATCCTAATAACGCTAATGTAACTTGTTAGAGTAACTTGTTCTCCTACTATTATGGTGTCGGAAACTAGAAGAGATAATATAATTCTTTACCCCTACAAAGAGGCTTGAAGTCCTGGTTAGAGTCATTGAGTATCTGCAAAAACTTGAAATTTTTAGGTTCTAAATGTTTCTGCTTGTTTCATTCAATTTTAGTGGTCAACTGAATTGGCATAGTTTCAACTGACAAATTTTAATGCATCCTTGCTTATCTCTATCTTAATAACCCTAAGAGAACGAAAAACTAATGTTTGATTTGAGACACAATGTAACTACTATAATGCTGGATAAATTAGGAGAGAGAATACCACTATTTCTTGCAAAATCAGTCTCAAGTCAGGAATGAAGTTTATTAAAAACATGATCACAACATAAAATTTTGAATGTTTCACAAGGAAATTTTGAATGTAATTCTTGATGTATTTCTTAATTTTCTCCTTTTGGTATCCAGATGATACTTTATCTTGCAGAAGCAAGTCGACGCTTTGGCTGTACTGAAATATTTAAGGAGCCCTCAAAATTTGCATGGTCTGATTATTTTGAAGAATTTTTTGTTGTGCCTTACCAAAGGATTGTTTTAGTGAGCAACAAACGAGTCATGCTGCTGCAGGTTAATAAAAGAAACATATCCTTTTATATATCTCAAATTCTAATTGATTGCTTTTGAATTGTCTTGATGTTTATTTTCCTTCCTATTGATCATGCTTGTCTAAAAAAAATTTTCTTATTCTCTATTTGAATCTAGTGCCTGGCTCCAGACAAGATGGACAAGAAACCTTCCAAGATAATGTGGGATGTGCCATGTGAAGACCTCATGGCCCTGGAGTTGGCAAAAGCAGGCTGCCGCCAACCTTCTCACTTGCTCCTCCATCTGAAGGATTTTAGGAGATCAGAGAGTTTTGTCCGAGTCATAAAATGCAATGTTGAGGAAGAATCAGAGGGAAGCGAACCCCAAGCTCTTAGGATATGTTCTGTTGTACGACGTGTGTGGAAAGCGTACCAGTCTGACACAAAAAGCTTAACTCTGAAGGTTGTAATTGGATATCAATCTCTATTTAATATTAAGACAGCATATAGTAATATTGGTTGGATTGATAGAGTTTAATTGAGCATATGTGATTCTGATAGGTTTCTCCGCTTTTACGTGTTTAGGTTCCTTCAAGTCAAAGGCATATCTATTTTTCTTGGAGTGAAGTTGATGGGGGAGAACCACATGCCCCTAATAAAGCAATTGTCAAGTCAAGAGAGCTTTCTTCCTCAAGTACTTCATCTGATGAAGGAAGATTTCTTAAACACGCTATCAACTTTTTGAAAATTTGGAGCAGTGAATGGGAATCTAAAGGTCGATGCAAATTGTGTAGGAAGCAGGTGCTTTGGGATCTGTCAAACTATGCTCAGTTTTTGTTGTATTTACTTTAACTTTCTTAAACTGGGTAGCATGCTCATGCTCATGCAAATAATGAATTTGTTTTTCCAGGTTCTTGAAGATGGTCAGATATGTAGCATTTGGAGACCCATTTGTCCAAACGGGTAATTACTGCTGGTCATTATTTGTTCTTGTAAATCCCATTGTCTTCATAAATCATACACTTGACACTGATTTGTTATGAGAGCTTATTATTTTTAGCATCTAGTTGCGTCTTGTTTTTTCACCCATGTAATATTTATGTGCCCGATATGTTTCTAACACAAATATAATATCAGGTACATCTCCATTGGGGATATAGCTCATGTTGGCGGCCATCCTCCAAACGTTGCAGCTGTTTATCGTAATAGTGACAATTCGTTTGCTGTTCCTGTGGGTTATGACTTGGTAAGAAGCCTTCAATCAATTTATGAAAATAACTTCTTGTCAAGTTCGATTACAAATGTTTGCTAAAGCAAAACATTTGGACTTATGCAGGTATGGAGAAATTGTTCAGATGACTACAAAACTCGAGTGTCAATTTGGCATCCAAGGGCTCCTGATGGATACGTATCTCCTGGATGTGTTGCGGTGGCTGCTTTTGAGGAGCCAGAACCAAATTTGGTACGGTGTGTAGCAGAATCATTAGTGGAGCAAACAGAATTTGAAGAGCAAAAAATCTGGTCTGCACCAGATTCATACCCATGGGCCTGTCATTTTTATCAAGTCAAAAGTGATGCTCTTCACTTTGCCGCTCTAAGGCAAATAAAGGAAGAATCTGACTGGAAGCCGGTGAGGGTTATCGATGATCCTAACTGTACGGTGCAATCTGGTGAGGGTTATTGATGATCTTCAGTTCCTCAACATACAGTGTAATTCGGTGAAGCTCAATGAGAAAATTTGTTCTCTTTTTGGCTTTAATTGGCATTAAAGACAGGGAAGATCACTGGTGTAAGAGTGACGAGTAAAAATAGTTGGATTCTTTTCAAAAATAGTTTGGCTTTTTCACAATGTAAATAGGTTATTACAATCATGTATAGGATTTTCATGTAAACAATTTTTTAATCAACAAAAGTAGAAATATTCATTATTAATTGAAAGAAAAGGAAAAAAAAACTGGGCAAATTACTGTAAGTCATATGTGATAATATCAATTTTCCTCAAAACTTGAATGGTATCTCAGCAAGTTAGTTAATCAAATAAAATATTAGATTGTGATCCTGCAAATTTATTTTTTTTTTTAAATTGTAATCCCACTTTTTAAGCTAAAAAAAAAAACACATTTTATCAAGTATATTCGCATATAGTAATTTTTAATTATAATTTTCATTAAAATATGTAATCATGTGATTAAAATAAGATGGAAAAAATAAAATTATTTCATTATTTTTAAATATATTGAGGAATATAAATTTTTATTTTTTCACATAAATTAATAAATTTTTCATTTTTTTTTATTAAAAATACAATCTTTAATACAATCCGTCATATATAATCAAATTTTCAATTTATTGGTTCTTTAACAAATCCATTCTGTTACATTTTCAACGGGTAAATTGCTATGGAAATTACTAAACTAAAAGGGTTGTATCAAATTAGTTACTATCTTTTCATCTCAAATGTGCCACGAACTTTTCAAGATTATATCAATATGCAGTAACTAGCTAAATCAAAGATAAATTTGGGCAGAAATACCATTTCTCATGTCATGTCAGTAGATTAAAGAGGTCAACATGATATATTATCACCACATCAATGCTATATCACCTATTATTGCCTTGTTATATCACTTACGTACTATAGGATCACTAATGATTTTCACGGGACATTTTATTGAACTCTAATTGGAAGTTGTAGAAACGTGTTAGCTTTGTTCATATACCTCCTCCTTATTGTGGTGTTGAGATAGCTAACAATCTTTATAAGCATTTAAAGGATTGGGGTCTTGAGAGTAAGGTGTACACAATTTCAATGGATAATGCTTCAAATAATGATTCTGCAATGAGAATTTTAACATACACATTTTCAAGAAATAAAGAGTTACTTTGTGGAGGAAAGTTATTTCATGTGTGGTGTTGTGCTCACATTTTAAATCTTCTAGTTCAAGATGGTTTGTAAAGGATTATACATGGTAGTGTGGCCTTCATTAACCAAAATGAAGCAAGACTTACGATATTTTCAGAAATTGTGCAACAATTACAATTGCCTCATAAGAAACTTATTCTTGAATGCAAAACAAGATGGAATTCCACATACGAAATGTTATCAACCGCAATCAAGTTCAAAGAGGTGTTTCTAAGATATAAAGAGCAAGAGCTGCGTTATTATTGTTGTCCAAGCAATGAAGATTGGTTGAAAGTGGAGAAAGTTTGTTCTATTCTAGAAGTGTTCAATTCAGCCACCCAAATCATTTCTAGAAGCGACTATCCGACTACAAATTTGTTTCTTAATGAAGTTTATCGAGTCAAAGTCTTGTTAGATAACAAATTTCAAGATGAAGAAGAAGATGAGTTTGTCCATGACATGGTTAGAGTTATGAAAGAGAAATTCGACAATTATTGGGGGGAGTGTAACTTGTTGATGAAGTGACAAAGGCTTGCTTCAAATCTGAATTGTCATTACCCTTCAATTCATAAAACGTTTTAGACATATTGTGAAGATGTCTATCAAGATCTTTCTGCAAAGAACAACATTTCATCTTGGAAAAGTCTTTGCTGATATTATCCACATCATTAGTTGGCATTCCCACAAATTCAATATGGATGTGACAAATAAATTCAACAATAGAGGAAAACAATAATTGTGCCCTTGCATACTGTCCAAGATTCATCCACCAATCTTGTAATTTTTCCACACATCTATAAATGAAATCTTCTATAGCTTGCCTAATTGAGATGTTGGGCTTTGCAGTTTGGACCTTAAGTCATGCTTTAAATTCTTCGATTCTGTAAGAATACTTATATGATGTAATATCATTCAAAGTAAAATACTGAGCTGATCCAGTATGGGCTTGTGATCAATTTGAGACAACCCCATAGTTTAATGATCTCTATAGTATTTAAAGTGACGTGGCATCTGACGATACAATAGGTACATGGCAATGATATGGCGATGACATATCATGATCACCTTTCTAGGGTTTGATATTTTCTGGAAGTTTAAGAATCTCCACATCCTTCCAGATGGAATTTAGTTAAAAAAAATACTTCCAAACTTATACCACTATTCCATCTTTGTTTCTTTACCAATCAGCTTAAAGTTTTGAAGACATTTGTAAGGAATTACACCAAGCTTGTTGTGCTGATTTTGATACTAGATTCCTTAACAAACACTCCTCTCCTCTTTGGAAAAATCCTGAGCTTTTCATTTCCTTTTCTTTCAAACAAAATGAGGATGTCAATCCAACAAAAGTAACTTTTCCAGAATGACTCCTGAGGAATTACAATTAGTTGTTCAAGAATGTAATCAATTATTATCTCAAAGCTTAATTGAATCAACTAAATCTGATTGGGCTTGAAGCATTTTATGTCAATAAAAGATCAAAACAAATTCAGGAAAAGAAAAGGCTTTTAATAGATTATCAGCCTTTAAATCATTTTCTTAAAGATGATAATTTTCCTCTGCCAAACATTTCATTCATGTTTAATCATTTGTTTTCTATAAAGATCTTTTTAGAGTTTGATATCAAAGCAGGATTTTGGCAATTAGGAATTAAGCCTGAAGATCACTATAAAATAGCTTTTTGTATTCCTAATCACCATTATTAATGGTCGGTGATGCCTTTTGCTCTCAAAGTTGCTTCATCTCTGATCCAATAATCTATGGTAAAGATTTATAAACATCTTCTTCACAACTTATTAATCTACACAGATGATGTCTTCTTTTTTGAAGATGAACAAAGTAATATTCAATTACTCACCAAATTCATGGAGATCACAAAATTATGGAGTAATGTTGTCAGCCTCAAAAATACATTTATCCAAAACAGAAATTCAATTTCTAGGAATGCTCTTCAAGGATGGAAAATATCATTCTGGTCCCCATATTGCTTTAGAATTATTAAAGTTTCCTAACCAGAATCTTTCTCACAAGTAAATCCAAAAATTTTTAGGTATTGCAAATTATCTTAGTGTTTTGTTCGCCACTTTACTAAGAAAGCAAATCCACTAAGGAGTATGCTAAAGAAAGATGCTCTAGCCTAGACAAATAAAGAGATAAAAAGCAGTACAGACTTTAAAGAAGTAGCTATAGGATTTGCCACCTCTTCAAATTCCTTCAATAGAAAAAAGATATCAGTAGACAAACACTAGTGATAAGTATTGGAGAGCAATACTTGATAAGTATTGGAGAGCAATACTTTTAGAAGAACTTGATGGAAAAAACAAATATGTGCCTATGTAAGTGGAAAATTCAATGAATCTGAATTCCATTATCACTTCAGTTTCAAAGAATGGAATAAAAAAAATTAAATTTCATCTCATAGGACATCATTTCACTTTCTCATGGACTGTTCCTTATTTCCAAAAATACCATAGTTCAAAGGAAAGTTTTTGTCTCATCCACAACATCTCAGATGAAAAGAATGGTTTTGTCACCATAAATTTGATGTTGAACACATCAAAAGAGATAAGAATCGTATCCTTGATTTCTTATCAAGACTAGAAAACTTTTTTGTTTCTCTCACCAGCTCAGTAAAAATAATTCCTCTATTCTTTATGGCTTCATCATCCTCTTCCACTACATAGTTTTCTTTTATCAAGCATCTTCCCTTAGAAGTCCAAGAAAATATTTTAGAAAGGCTCTTTATAACTTTTCTGATGAGCAAAAATGTTTGAACCAATCTCTTCTTATAAAAAAACTATGGTTCTTTCTTTATAAGAAAATTGGGAATTCATCCAATACATTCTTTTTTAAGACCTTTCGCTTTTGTGAAATCCTCTATTAATAACTTTGGATATGGCCTATAGAATCCCTTGTTTTCCTATGACATTTCTGCCATACTTACTACATTGTTGTGGAAATTCATCCTTTTGATAGAAGGACTTATCTGACTATTCTTAGAAGGAAGGCAATGACCGACACCCATTTTGTTACTTTTATGGAATGGTTTACACCATTATAAGACTGGGAAAACCTCCTCACTCAAGAACATGGAAATTATGAAACTAATCAATTTTCAAACTTGAAAAGCATTCTTTTTCTACACAGAAAATGGACCCCAAGGACTGCTTCAAGGGATCATATTGAGCTAGAAGTTACTCTAAAGTATTTTGTCTACAAATTTTTTCTTTTCTCAATGGGTAAAGACCTTAGACAACATGCTGAGGAGTTCTACAATTTCAGCATTTCATGTATGGATTAATCAATGCACCAATAAAGGAACTTTAGTTACTTATTCAACTTGATGCTCGATGGATAGCTTACCCACCAGAATACTATGAAAAAATAATGAACTTAAAAGAAGAATGGAATGAATAGTATAGAAGACAAATTTACTGTGAATTCAATAGGCAACCAATCTATCCTACAGAGGATAAGTTTGATCCTTTGGACAATTAATGGATCCATCTCATTATATACTACTAAGACCCATATGACTTGACAAATCAACAAGTGGAGTATGACTCAGGCTCAAAGAATCTTCAGACATGAACCTATCTCTTAATTATGAACCTATTGTGAAATAATTGTCAAGATAGCTCAGCAGGAATCTCTTACTAAAAGTATCAGTATTATTATGTTGTTGTATGTAAGTATGTTATTTTATGAGTTGTAAAATTATTATCATGTGAACTGCTAGGACTTAGTTGTAATTACTGTATCTTTGTTGTATTGTAAGCTTTTCTTTATATAAGGAGCAAGTGTGTAATTTGGAGGGCAGAGAACCCTTTGGAACCTGCCTACTTGTGAAATAAAAATATGAGTTTCTAAATTTCTTTCTTCACCTCTTAGTCTTTTAAAGTATTAATAAATGTTCATCATAGACAATTGATAGTATTATAGTTGCCACAATAGTGGATCCTCTATAAGCCAGTAATTATCCGACTAATGATCCTTTGATCAGAACTATACATTCTAAGAGGCTTAATCTCCTAAAAAGGCTATGTGTTGAGACTACATGTGTGTTGAGACAGGGCATAACTGAATATGTGGTCTCATATCTTATAGTGTGTGTGTGTGTATAAAGAGAATCAAAAAGTTTTGATATTCTGCTTCTATCTTCTAATCAACACTTGAAAACCACCGACGATTTGGTAAGCTGTCAACTCAGCAGGTATGAAATACATTCATTACATGAGTTTCGAAAGAAATAATAAATTAGGATACAACATGGATATATCTGTTCAATGATAATTAGAATCCAACTTTCAATGGTTTATTTATGATTAGGCATATACATATGTAATATGATGATTCAATAGCTTTTCAAGTTCAATGGACCAATCAGCAATAACTTTAACTTGTAATTATTATCAACATTTTAAATAAAAATCACTGTGTAATAATAAGGGCTGTAACTTCTTCCTTAGAAGATTAACACCCTAATCTCATAGCGGTTTAGGTCAACCTTTCACTAATTTAAGGTATCTAGTTTATTTACATTTTGTATGCCTAGATTACACTCAAGATGTATATCATACTATACTCAAATTCTTAACCTAAATAGACCAAAAGATTGTTAGACTTTCTTAGGACAACCTTAGTAATCATACCTTGTATGTTTATATCTGACATTACATGAGCATTAACCTAGCATAGTCTCTCTTTTTAGACTGAACCTAGAATAGTCCATCCTAGTATTTTAGGATCTTTTGCCTAATTTGACTGTGGCAACCTGTATTCACTATCATCATGCTTAGTTCCCAAGAAAGCAACCATGATGAGGGGCATTTTTGAACAAATAATTTTGCACCCCTTGAATATTTTATTGCATATAACTCAACTTATGCAGGTCTTAGAGTAAGAACTAAGCATTTATATAGAGTAATCGAACATTGGAAAAAGTCTTGGATCCTTCGGAATCAAGCACAGGCAAGAACAAAATTCTAAAGAACTAAAAATCCAGAAAACATGCTAAAAACTAAAGAGCTACTAGAGTTGCCTTCCAGCTACTACAAGATAGTCTGCTACACCACAGGTGGCTCTTGCATTATGCCACATCTTTTTCATCCCTTTGAACATTTGATCCCTTATCGAAAGCTTAGGAACTCCTTCTCCCTCTTTTTAACTTATATATATGGCCCTCTATGAAGTTTTCTTCACCACTTAGTTGTTGGTTGACAACTACCCTTTTAACCTTTTAATCTTCTCTCTATTTTTCTCCTTTCAAGACTCCTATGGCTAATTCACTTTTGATTTTTAGTCCGCTTATTTTAGTCCTTTTTTATTAAATGAGATTTTAAGTTATCTTTCAATATCTAATATTCTGGTCTTTGCGAAGCAATTAAGTCATTTCCTCCTTAATTTGGCATGGGCCCATATTATCCATTCGTTGCATTAAGAAAGGTGCAACTATGATCCGAGAAGTCACTCCATCCTCAATACGTCCCCAAATCTTAACGATGCAAGTTGTTTGCCCTTATGCACTAAGAAGGGGGGTTAAATTGGTGGAAAATTAAAATTTAGATAAAAAGAGATAAGAAAAGAAAGATAGAGACATAAGATTTATAGTGATTCATATCCAATCAATCTTATGTCCACTCCCTAATCACACTATTAGGTATTTCCACTATCTATGGAGTTTTACCAAGTTCACTCCCAGCTTAGTATTTAGGCTCATACCAAACCTTACAAGAGTTTTTTCCAAGGCTTATTCTTAACCTAAACAAGAGTTTTGAGAAGGCTAACTCTAAAACCCAACGAAGTGTTTTACAAAGGCTTATACTTAAACCTAAATAAGAGTTTTCTAAGGCTTACTCTCTAACCTATACAAGTGTTTCAATGGCTAACACTTAACTAACCAACTCAAAGTGTGTATTACAAAGATTTTAGGTTTGAGAAATTTAATTCACTAGGAATTTTAGTAGGGATTAGACCTGATCATGGGTCTGGGTGCCTGCCCGGCCCGCTCGATAAAAATACTGGGCTTGGACAAGAATTTTTTTTAAATACCCAGCCCGAGCCCGAACTCAAAAAGCCCATTTTTTTTGGGATGGGCCTGAGATTAACTGAAATTGCTCAGGCCCAGCCCGGCCCAAACCGAAATATATATATATATATATATATATATATATATATATATATATTAGAAAAATAAAATGTTAAGATTGAGAATTGAACTTGCAACCTCTTATCAAGTTAAATCATTACATACCACTATTGCAAAAAAACATTTTATAAAATTTTAATATTAAATTATATTTAATCTTTATAATACATTCTCTATTATATTTAATGTCTATATTATTTAGATTATATATTTAAATTTAATTCTTATTAGATACAACATTATATTATATATTAAAATATATGTGTCATTAATTCATTATTATAATTCATAAAAAAAAAAAGTGTAAACATTGCGGGTGGGCCTGGGCAGCGCATATTCAATTGGGCTGGGCTTGGATATTAAGTCAAGCTCGATCAATCAAGCTGGGCCGGGCTTGATTTTAATAAAAAATAATTGAACCCGAATTAGCCCGGCCCGAACCCAACTCGAGCCCAACTTTTGAACAGGTCTAGTAGGGATTATTTGTTTGTCTAGGAGACGGTTGTATAATTGTTTTTGTTCGAGGGTGATTCCTTACATGAGTTCAAGGATATTTGGTTCTTAAGAGGAAGATGCAACTTGTTTGCCCTTTCTTGACCGTGTTGCCATTGATGAAGAGAATAAGAGTTAGAGATGAAAAAGAATTTAGAGTTCTTGAAGGAATAGAAAAACTAAAGAAAAAGAGAGAATTTTTAGAGGAAAAAGACTTGGAATTAGAGTAAGAAAAGAGTTTGGAGTTGTAAACTATTTACAAATCATAGAAAGGGTATATATAGGCTTAAAAAAGAGTGAAAAACCGACTTAAAAAAAAATGGTAAGAATAGAATTTAATGCAAATTTGCCCTGTTATAGCAATGACTATATTTTTGCTGTTAGTCACTGAGTCGTAATTGTGATTTCTTGAGTCGTGACTGCATTTGAGAAATTGCGTTTGAGACTTGAAAATCGCGAGCGAGACTTTTGTGCTGGGTAGCAATGGCTAGAAATTCAAATGTAGCAACTGTGAATGATAAGTAGCAACTGCTATTTACAAGACAGACCAAAATTTTTGAAAAGTTTCAAAGAAAATGTTATGCAATGCTATTGGCACTATAAAGCAAGATCAAAATAGATGCAATTATACATGTTATGTACTCAAATATCATCCAATCATGAAAATTCAATCAATCACATGGTAGATACCACAAATCAACCAAAAAGTAGCCAAAATGCAACCAAATAGCTGCAAATTTAATTGAATGAAGAGTGTGAACCATTATTTCAGCACATTCAAAATTAATTCTGAACTCTTCAAAACTGATTGAAGTATTCTTGGCATAATATGATACCTTTTTTACCCTGATCGGACCTTCTGTATCAGACAGTATCTTTCCAAAACTGACCGAATTTTTTCTTAGACTAAATATTCTAAAATTAATTTTGAGTCTAACAACACTGACCGATAATTTTTTTGAGCTCTATAACTCTCAAAAACATGTTAGGTTGCATCAGTTGCATCAGGGTCAGTGCAAATTCATGCCACCTAAGCGCAGTGATTGCATCACTCTGACGCAGCCAGCCTTGCTACCTTAACACAGCTTTCGCGTAAAGGCGGCACGAGCCGCATCAAGCTGCCTTTTCTGCTTAGGCTAAAATGCCCAAAATGCCCCTGTTCATGTTTTTTTAGCATTTTTTAGCCCTATCCTTTTCGTCTTTTTACATTTTCACTTCCTAAATCACCCTCATCTCATTTTCCTACAAATAACCATTCTATTTCCTTATTTCAAACACACTGAAGTTAATATTAATTGTTATCTATTAACTTTTATTCTTCTTCTCCCTCCATCCATTCTCTAATTAATGAATTAGTCATTTTAATTAATTAATTTCGTCACCCAAATTAAGTTAATTAATCATTTTAATTAACTAAAATCATTTTTTTAATCACTCAAAAATTAATTAATTAATGAATCTTTTTAATTAATTAATTACCTTTTAAATCAAAAATCCTTTTTCACTCATCCACTATTTTAATTAATTAATTAATCCTTTTAATTAATTAATTTACTCACCAATCGTTTTCTAATTGCCTGGTATGATAAAATGGAACTTCGATCCGGCAAAATAATTTTTTCATCTCGTCCATCAAAATTCAATGTATTTTTATAAACTTTGTCTCCAAACCAAAAATCATTTTTATCAATCTGTAAACCCCTCCACTTAATCGTGAAATAAACTACATGGATTTTGATCTCCATTCAACGGGATACGTAGGCACATTTGGAATTTAAATCCAAATTTAAAATCCAATTTTTTGAATTAAATTTATTTTTCATTTTCTTAAATGTAATTAATTATCTTTTTATGACATTTGTAAGGAAACTTGTGGTATTCCTAGAATCCCATAAGGGCTAGAGTAGGCATCCCAATCTCTTTTGTTATTAATATAATTATTTGGATTTAAGGAGTGATTATATGGTTCCTCTAAATCTCTAAAGGATTAGAGAGAATACTCTTCTTAATTTATGAATATTTATTTCAATGGCTTTATAATTTACATACACCATGCATTCATATTATGCCATATTCATCCATTTTATTATAATTAATAAATGTCATCCATGAAATCATTTTTTAAAGTCAAATTAAATTTAAAAGCAAAATTTAGATTATTTAAAAAAAATTAAAAACCTAGTCCCTGAACTAAACCTGGTTCAAGGCTAGTGGTTTTATCCATGGACAAATTAAAGTAAAAATTAATGAATTGGAGTCAACTTGGGTTTTTTCCTTAATGTTTCCCAACTAAATAAAATTAAGATGGCCACTCCTAAAATCATTTTAAAAATTAACAAATCCAAATCCGAAGGTTCTGTCGTTAGTCTAAACCCAAATGAGCATCTCGGTTTCCTCTAGTGGACTGGGCCAGTGCTCGGGTGAGGCCTCATAGATGGCAACTCCACTAGGGACTAAATGCCACCTTTTTTAAAATAGAAAGGAAAATAAGAGGATTACTATTTGGTTAAAGAAAAATTTCTCCAAAATAATCTCCATTTAACTCATTAAGTATAATTTGACTTTCATGCATCACTTTATATAATAAAAGCTCATTGCCTAACCTTAGCTTTAGGAAAACTCTTGGATAGTGAGTAGCATTGGCTTGACAATTCTCTTTGAGTATGTTGGGAGATAGTAAAAGCATTCTATCGCGCAACAAATCTCCGATCATTTCAGTGGTGTAATGAGCAATCAGTACCGTTGGACCCATGTGAGGGTCCTTGCCTCACATGTGGTTAGGTATATTGATGCTCTAGTAGGACGAGGACCCTTAATCAAACTCCCTTCACCCTGGTGCTTATTATCGCCCTAGTGTTGACTCTAAGTTTTATGTACCATTTGTGCATATGCTCATGAAACATTTTTCAACATGCATCATGACATTGCTATGCATACATAACATGAGAAACTTGACAAGTAAAACCTCAAAGCCTTAAACCGAAGGTCCGTTACCCTAAATACCCCATAAACTCACCCTACCAATATATAAACTCAGTGACTAACCAAATGGATGGAATCCTTTTCTCGACACACCTTCACATTCATACTACTTTTTTCCTTCACAATTCTGTATTCTTACCTACTTTTTTTGTTTGTTTTCTATTTGAAGGTACTAATGGCCAACACATCTAGCTTTTTTGACTAAGATGCAATGAGCACTTTTTTTGCCAACCTCTTTAAGAAATAAGAGAAGACTTTTCAAACCACACTCACCACCGTTCTTAAGACCCAAGCCGACACCTTTACCCATGCTCTCAATGCCAGTCTACCACTTTCACTAGTGCTCTTAATTTTCAACACGAGTCCATCATCAATGAGGTCAAGGAAATGACCAATACCACAATCACTCCTCCCCTTGCTTAGCCTGCTTCCGCCCAAGCTGAAATTAGCCATGGCCCCACTTTTACTCCTCTTATTATCGATCTCACCAATAATGGGAAAGCACTTGAAACTCTAACCTCTCTTGTCGTAGACTTGAATGAAACCACTCCCTCTCCCACTATGAATCCTTTTCAAAGTAAAGATTTTTCTAGCTTTCCCAAAGCTAAGAAATTGATGGAGAAAATTAAGGCCATGGAGAGAACACTCAAGAACGTCAAAAAGCATGAAGACATGATAGATGTCGACTTTTTAGCTCTCTTCCCAAATGAATGGGTTCCACCAAAATTTAAAATGTTAGTCATGGACAAGTTTAATGGCACCACGTGTCTCAAAACTCACCTCAAAATGTATATGGGTGCCATAAGACCTTTTGGTGTGGATGATGAGCTCATTACTCAGTTATTCCAACAGTCAACAACTGGAACTACTATTAAATAGTTATTAGATTTGGACCAAAATCATAAGAAAATTTGGGATGACATCTGCAATGCTTTTATAAAGCAATACCACTATAACATTGAGGTGGATGTCACCTGGCGAGATCTAGAAACCACTAAGCAAGGCCAAAGAGAGTCCTTCACTGCATTCTTTACAAGATGGAGGGCAAAAGCAGCCCAAATGGTAAATCGTCCATTTGAGGAAGAACAAAATGACATTATTGTGAAAAACCTCCTTCCCTAATATTAAATCCACTTGCAAACCTAGTATCTTCTAGACTTCAAAGCTCTTATTGCTATAGCTTTGAAAATCGAGGATTTGATTTAATCTAGTCAAATTATAGATGAATCCTTGAGTTCAAGATACTTTAAGAATACTAATTTCACCTATAATATCACTCTCTTTGCCTCCCAAAAGGGAGGAGAAATCAATACTATCTCCTACCATCAACCAATGAGATTGAAAAGAAGAAGTTTCTCATAATTGAGATTGCCTTGGAGCACGGTCTACAAGAAGGCCTTGGAAGCACAACTCATTAAACCCTTAGAGCCAAGACCACCCCTCCAACCCTTTGCCTGAGAACTATAATGCTAACGAGCGATGTGATTATTACTAAGGACTTGGGCATAAAATGGATGCTTGCAAAGCTTTAAGACATCAGATTCAGGACCTAATAGATAGTGGAGACATCATTTCTCTAAGAGCAAAGCTAAACATCACCACAAATACTTTGCCTAACCACCAAGCAAATGTCATTTTTATTTCCTCTGATGAATTGAGATTCGATCCTCTCTCTCACATCTACTCCACTTCAGGCTATTATTGCGTGCTTAATATAAATGACTTTGTCACTGAAGTTGATACAATCACCTGGAGTGGAAGAATTCTCCCACCACCTCTACAACCTACAGATTAAAACCCAGTAAGTCGTCTCGTCCCTCCTTCTGTTGAAAAATTAAATCCCCATAATGAAACTGAGGAAGATCCTATTCTCAAGCAATTAAAGAAAAGCCAAGCAAATATATCAATATGGAGCCACATCTAATCCTCTTACCCTCATTGCAAACTCTTTACAAGGCCCTAAACTAATGTCAGGCTCCTATTGATATCTCACCTAAGACCCTTGTGGCATCTTTAACTAACACTACCAAGTCCATGACCATATCTTTTGATGATCATGACATCTCTTATGAAGAAGGAAGCCACAACCATGCTCTCTACATCATAGTGATGATCCGAGGTAAAATTGTGCCTATGGTGTTAGTAGATAATGGGTCCATTTTGAACATATATCCACTGAAAGTGGCCAACTGCCTCAGATTGGAGGCTTCGAATTTCACCCCATCGGACCAAGTGGCGAGAGCATATGACAACACCAAGAGGGAAGTCTTGGGAGTAGCAAATCTTAATGTCATAGTTGGACCAATGACAATGCCAATATCCTTTCAAGTGATTGATGTCCCAGCCTGTTTCAACCTTTGACTTAGTAGGCCGTGGATCCATCAAGTGAAAGCAGTTCCTTCCTCCCAACACTAGAAGTAGAAGTTCCCCCATGGTACAAATATCATAACTATTTGAGCTGATGTATATAGGAAAAGTGACATTCTAAGTTCTATGCCAATTTTGGAAATTAAGCCCGAACCATCTGTTGTTCCTCTATCTGGCTCCTCATTTGATACTATACAATTCATCTAAGGGAAAGGTAAAGAGTTTGTTCCTTTCGACTTTGATCCATATAGTAATGTGGCAATAGCTAACATGATAAAGAAAATGGATTATTTTCCAAGGTTGGGACTTGGAAGGAACCAACAAGGGATTGCCCAATTTCTTGAGTATCCTATTGCCACTCCTTCTTTTGGTCTTGGCTATGTGCCCAAACCTGGAGATATTGTAGCATTAGAGAAAAGGGCCAAACTGAGAGCCGAGGCCAAAAGGCAAGGTAAGACTTATAATTGGCATATGCGCCTCTACTTTAAAACTCTTAATGGATATTTCATGAAAAAGGGAGAAGATTTCCCTTACTGTGGCTTTTTTGAATCGTGGTTTTGTCCTATTTCTAAGAAAATGATCCCTAGTTTTAAAATTTTCTTTAATATCAGGCTCAATTTAAAAGAGTGGGAGCCCATCTATCAACTGGAGGAGGATTGGGAAATAAGCATGGAGTCCTCTCTTTTTGAGACCATCCACATGATCACCAACCACCAAGAACTTGATCCCACCAAGCTCATTCAACCATCCTAAGCATTGTTGAATAATTGGTATTTTGAGAAGAGCACCAATCCTGTTGTGTCTTCATCCGAGTCCTCTGAGTCTGAGTATGAGTCTGTTGAGATCTTCCAATGTTTCCTATGGAATTTTGTAATCCATCTCCTGAGCTTGTCCTTTCAAACTGATGTAACCTATGATGATGGGACCTTTTTCTTCAATAAAGTGAATAAGTTTTCTACTTACTTTCCCGACTGTCTATGCTCTGCTTCTTCTGACTCATCGTTAAATGAGAAATCTGAAAAAGAAAATAAAAAAGAAATAAAAATGAAAAAGGCAAAGAACTAATCAACTATGGTATAGAGAAGAATCCTAAAATTACATACATTGCATCTGCATATTCTGACACACAGGCATTAGTCAAAAAAAATTGAGAGTTCTTAGATTGTTTTGCATGGGAGTCCAAAGATATGGTAGCAGTAGATTTGAGCATAGCAATTCATAAGATTCTAACTCACGAACATGTGAAGCCTATAAAGCAAAAACTAAGAAGAATGAAGGCAGAAGGGTCTCTGAAAATCAAAGAGGAAGTGACCAAGTTGCTAAATAACTGATTCATCGAGCCCATCACTTACCCCTCATGGTTGGCCAACATAATTCCTGTTCCCAAGAAAGATGGAAAGGTCTTAATGTGCATCGATTACAGGGACCTCAATAAAGACTGCCCAAAGGATGAGTTTCCTCTGCCCTATATCGATTTGCTTGTGGACCGCATGGCTAATGCATCAATGGTCTCCTTGACTGATCTCTATGCGGGCTACAACCATATCAAAGTCTATGCCCTTAATAAGGAAAAGACATGGCCATTACTATATTCTATGATATGATGCACAAGGATGTCAAAGTATATATGGATGACATGGTTATAAAGTCTGAAACTCCTAAAGGCCATTTCAAAGCTCTGAATCGATTCTTCACTAGCCTTAGACAATATAATCTCAAGTTAAATCTAACTAAGTGCCTTTTCAACGCCTCTTTAGGTGTATTTCTAAGGCACCTAGTCAATCAGAGAGGTATATAAGTGGATCCAGCTAAGTCAAAGGTAATTATAGAAATGCCTCTCCCTACATCTGAAAAGGAGATTAGAGGTTTCCTAGGATGCCTATAGTATATCAGCCGTTTTGTCGCATAACTAGCAAATACCTGTGGGCCGATTTTCAAACTACTAAGGAAAGGAGCCTCTAAATAGTGGAATGAAGAATGCCAAAAAGCCTTTGATAGAATCAAGCAATACCTTATGAACCCTCCAATACTGCAACCTCCAAGGCTAGGTTATCCATTGTTGCTCTACTTATCAGTAATTTTAGAAGTTATAAGTACAATGCTTACTCAGAACACTTTAGACTCATACAAAGAGAATGTCATTTACTATTTGAGCAAATGTATGCTGGCTTATAAGCTTAAGTATAACCAGATTGAGGAATTATGCCTAGCCTTGGTCTGGGTATGCTATAAGCTCCAGCACTATCTATGCTCATACACAACCCATGTGTTAACTGACAGGAGCCCCTGGAAATTTCTTATGGAGAGGCTAGTTCTTGATAGCAAGATGGCATGATGGATGGCAATTCTTGCAGCATTTGACCTAAAGTACATCCCAAGAAAAATAGTTAAAGAAAGCATAATTGCTTATCAACTTACCGCTGCCCCTTTGGAAGGTAAAGTATTTGAGCCTGAATTTTCGGATAAGGATATCTTAATTATAGATCCAAAATTATGGAAGTTATTCTTTGATGGTGCCTCTAATAGTAAAGGCTATGGAGCTAGCATAGTTCTAGTTACCCCTAGTGGAGATTATTTGCTTATGGCAATCAAGCTGGCATTTGAGGTAACTAACAATAAAGCAAGATATGAGGCATGTATAGCTGGCCTAGACATGGCCATTAACATAAGGATAGACTGCTTGGAGGTCTACGATGAATAGACTGCTTGGAGGTCTACGATGATTCTAACCTTATTGTTTCCCAAGCCCTTAGTAAGCGAAAAATTAAAGAAGAGTGTTTGGTTCCTTACCATCAATGCTTGAATGACCTAGCGAAGAATTTTCATGAACTCTCCTTTCACTACTTGCTAAGGGCAAAGAATCAATTCACTGATGCTCGAGCCACCTTAGCCTTTGTGAACCCTCAAAATTGCACTCTTGGGATCCAGCTACAGCTTGATACATGCTAAGATAAGTGCGCTATGCAGAACTAGTACGGTGGTCCTGCTAGCGAATTAGTGAGCAGGGGTCAAGGGGGCAGCACCCCATTGAAACATAAATTTTCTGAATCTTTAACCTTCAGATGACCAGCACTTGATTATAAACCCATACAATCAAATTGGGCTTAAATCGGATAAAAAAGGAACCAAAATCGGCCAAAATAGTGAGAAATTGGGTCAGATCAGCTCCAGCAGTGCTTTAGGCATGCCACCAGGTCGAACAGTTATTTTGCAACTTTTAGCCAAACTGAAGAAAATTACATTTTTTCAATATATTTAAATACCAAAACCTGATCTCCGAGACCCTTTTTGGTCACTCGCAGATTAGTATTTTTCCATTGGGATAAATCAAAATATTTTTGGAGTCAATCATTTTGGATTTTCTTTTAATTTTTCCAATTAAAATAAGTAAATTAAAGTGGCGACTACATTTTACAAATAACAAATTACAAAAATCCAATTTTTTGAACTCATAATGAGTTTCAATCATGGAGTTTCTCCTGAATAGCATTTCGATTCTTCTCAGCGGATCGGACTAGTCCTAGGGTGAGGCCTCATAATTGGCGACTCCACTGGAGACTTCAAAATCATTTTCAAATAAAAGATAAAGTGGATCACTTTTAGTAAAATACCATGTTTGGCTTAAATGTGAAACAACTCTTTTCATGCATCACTACATTGGATTCCTTGTCCAAAAAACCCTAGCTTCCTAGGAAAACAAAGGACAGAAAGTAACATCGAGTGGGTAATCTTCCTTAAGTCTGCTTACCGATTGTGAATTCATCCAACCCATGGCATATCCTCTAATCCTTCTAAAGGTATAACGAGTATGCATGTACCATTGGACCCATGCGAGGCTCCTTGTCTCACATGTAGTTAGGTATATCGCATCTCTACTGTGATAGGTTCCCTTCAAACCACCCTTACCCTTTCTTGTAATGACTCATAGAATATTCCTTTAGGATGGTATGTACTATAATACTAAACTTGATATGTCATTATCATGAAACCTTTTCATTCATGCATATATGCATGGATAGCTGAACCTTATAAGGAGTTAAAAACCTATCTAAATATCTTCACATCTAAGACCCATGGTCCACCTAAACCCATGGTTAAAACCTAAAACTCATGGTCTACCTAAACCTATGGTTAAAACCTAAAACTTATGGTTAAAACCTAAAACCTATGGTCCATCTAAACCCAAAGTCAAGACCCAAAATCCATGGTCCACCTAAACCCATGGTCAAAACCAAAAACCCATGGTCCACATAAACCTATGGTCAAAACCCAAAACTCATAGTCCACCTAAACCCATGGTCAACACCCAAAACCCATAGTCCACCTAAACCCATGGTCAAAGCCTAAAACTCATGGTTCACCTAAACCCATGGTCAAAACCCAAAACCTATAGTCCACCTAAACCCATGGTCAAAACCCAAAACTCATGGTTCAGCCCTACCTAAACCAATGTTAAACTTATAGTAAAAATAAACCCATAAATGGTACCCCCACCATCCAAATCCATAATCCTTATCTAAGCTAAACACTGACCTAGCTCTATTCTAGCTTTCATCCTTCATAATTCTTACCTAAGCTAACACTAACCTAGCTTCATCCGTATCCATAATCCTTACCTAAGCTAAACACTAACCTAGCTTTCATCCTTCACAATTCTTACCTAAGCTAAACGCTAATCTAGCTTCATCCTGATCCATAATTCTTACCCAAGCTAAACACTAACCTAGCTTTTATCTTTTACAATTCTTACTTAAGCTTAACACTAACCTAGCTTTCATCCTTCACAATTCTTACCTAAGCTAAACACTGACCTAGTTTCATCCTTATCCATAGTTCTTACCCAAGCTCAACGCTAACGTGGCTTTATCTTTTACATTGCTATCTAAACCCATACTTCTATATAAACCCATGGTCCAATCCACCATTGTTCAACTATCATCAAACCCATGGTCCACCCAACCTCCAAATTCATGGTACATCCATAACCCAATAACCCAATCCTAAAAAAACCCATGGTCCTTCCATCATTAAGCCCATACTAAACCATCCATGAATTGTAAATCCAATTACTTGAGGATAAACTCTAACCTAGCCATCTTAGCTAAACTTTGGTTCCACAAAACTAAAATTCAACCTAACTACTCAAAGCTAAAATCTGACCTTAGCCACTTAAAGTGAAAGCCTTATTCAAGCTAAAATCTGACTAGCTCCCTTAGCTAAATACCTACCTAGCTAACATCATACACCTCCATCCTCATTTTTACCCATACACTGTCAACCTAACAATAAGATACTATCATCCATTACCATTAAACCTAAGGTCTTTGGTTTGTCATACCTCACCATAACCTTTTTTTTCCAAAGCTTGATGCTAACCCAGTTCCTTTTCCCTTTCAAAGGTTACCGAGATGTCTACTAGATTTGACAAAGATGTCATGAATAAGATTCTAGCCAAACTGTTGGAGCAATAAGAAGAGATATTTAAGAGACAAACAGCCCAAATTCAGGCCTAAAGGGAGGCCGTACTTAATGATGTCCAAGACATACTAATCAGGTTGGCATAAACCAAACCCCAAATCCCACTCTCTAGAATCCACTTAACCTAAATCAAAATTTGGCATCAATTCAAGCCTATGCTTTTACTTCCTCCACTAAGCCAACCTCTCCATCACTTCCCTTACCGAATATCCTCCAGACAAACACTCTCTCCCATTTAGCACCCACTAAACAACCACAAATCACCTCATTTCCTATAGACCCTTCCTAAAGGAGGGAAACCACATGTAATCCTAGGCCTGAGGTCTTCCTACTCGAACTAGAAGCCATGGAAAAAATGTTGAAGAATCTAAAGAAGAAAGAGGAGATGGTTGATATAGGCTTCATGAGCTTATTTCCCAATGCAAGAGTTCCGCCAAAGTTTAAAATGCCTAATTTGGACAGATTTGATGGTACTACTTGCCCTAAAATCCATTTAAAGATGTATGTGGGGGCAATGCATCCCTAGGTATTAACAATGAACTCCTTGCTTAACTCTTTTAGCAAACCCTTACTGATGCTGCCCTAAAATGGTTTATTAACTTGGATGACACCTAAAAAAGACCTGGGAAGACATTTGTAAGGCATTTTTCAAACAGTACCACTAGAATATTGAAGTAAACATTACAAGAAGGGATTTAGAAAGCACAAAGCAACTTCCAAATGAGTCCTTCTCCATATTCCTTACTAGGTGAAGGGCTAAAGCTGATCAAATGGTAAATAGGCCAATTAATCAAGAACAAGTAGATATTATTGTCAAGAATCTACTCCCAACCTATCGAGCCCACTTATTAACATAATACCTACCCACCTTCAGAGCTTTGGTTGCAACTGCATCAAAAGTTGAAGATTGCATCCAAAATACATCATTTCAAGCTGAATTTTGCACCACCAACTGAATAGTGATGAGGAATCTAGATCCAGCTAGACCCCACCTTACCTTAGCCCCAAAAGGCATGTCATGGAGTAGTTCAAGCTCAACTAATTTGACCTGTCTGAGATTGAATAACATGTATAAACTTGAGTAAAAGTCCGAGTCCAAATCTGAGTCAGAGTTTATCGTCTTATTTTTCTGTATTCTCGTCAACCATAGCAGTTCTTTTTTGTCATCTTGTAATAAATTTTTCTTTATAATAATGCATCTACATTTTCTTTTCATTATTTATGCATTAATTTTCTTATCTTTCTTGTTTAGTCCGACATGGATGAGCCTCAAAAATAAAAAAAAAAAAAAAAGAGAAAAAAATAAAGAAAAGAGGGTTAAAGATTAAATCCACCATAATTAGTATAGAATTTGAGGTGTTCTCATTCTCTCAAATTAACAATCGCTTCACCAACTCCTAATCAAAGAAGATTAAGATAGTTGAAGGACAAAGAGCAAGTAAATGTAATTACCTATTGCACATTGGGTAATCAAATGATGCACCTCAACAAGGGGTGACAAGTTTAGAGAAGACCTTTGTTAAACCCAAAATTCGAAGGTCAGAGCCCCTTAAAATAGCAAATCATGGTGGAATATTTTCTCCTGAATTTCATTAATTTAAGCTCGCTAAGCTGAAAACCTAAAAGAATGACTTAAGTAAAAATTAGAGCTAAGAGAAAGAGAGAGAGAGAGAGAAAGCTCATTTAAGTCATCTTCCCTTATGTCCAAAGTTGTTAAATCATCTTCAATCAATCCGTCTTCTCTTATGTCTCTAAAGTCATCATTCCTCATTAGAGGTTCATTCTCTAAAAATATACAATCTTCTGCGCCTTTATCCTATAATGGGGCATGTCTTCCTAGGTCGTCATTTGTTGTCAATATGTACCGTCACTTAACTCAAAGAGCTAAGACATAATCCCTTACATTTCCCACCTTCACATTCTTCTCTCTCATTTGGGAGTATGATCCCCAAGTTGTCTTCTTTTACTAGCCCTTTAGCCATTCCTAAGGGCTCTTGTTTTAGCCAGTGCAATCAGTGTATCATCAAGTCAAACTAATTAAATGTCACTCCAAGAGTATCTTCAATCTCAAACAACAAGAAAAACTTGACTTGCTTATTTCTATAATTCATGCTACAAAAAGTAAAACCATACAACCTCTATGATTCTTTTCAGAAGTTTTAGCCTACCTTCAAACCATTCTCAAACTGTTCCATCCCAAGCCTCATTGGCAAATCATACCATCATTTCAAGCTCAAGCCACATACCAACTTTCCTTGGCAAAATCTCATCATGGGCAGAACAAAAAATCCTAGGTCTATCAAGACTCATCATCTTTGAATCTAGTTTCTTAGCAAAGCCATAAGTCGAGGCATATCTTGCAAAGCCTATCATCCTCAAGTTGTTTAAGAAGGACTCGAACCATTCAAGGCCCATCTCATGCCTCTTTAGTAAACATCTCATTATCTTTGAAAGATTAAGCCTCATTGGGAAAATACATAATCTCTGAGAATCAAAGCCTCTTAAGGCCTGCAAACCATTCTGATGCAACCATGTCAAAAGGAAAATCCCTATCCCTAAGCCTACAGTATCCTTATGACCAAAACCTATAGCACTATGCTTAAGCTTAAGCCAACCATCCAAAGCACCCTCATAGAAAAATATCCTTAACACCTATAACCTTCACCATGAAGCCCAAATCTAAAAGCTTTCGCCATGAAGCTCAAAACCAAAAGCTTTTGCCATGAAGCCCAAATCTATAAGCCTTCGCCATGAAGCCCAAACCCAAAAGCCTTCATCATAAAGCCTAAACTAAGAAGCCTTCATTAAGAGGCATATGACCAAAAGCCTTCACCATGAAGCCCACTTTCGAAAGGTCATCATTTATGAAGCCCATGATCTCCTCTAAGGTAAAATCTGAATGAGTCTTCCAAATTAATTTCCTCGCCTCACCTTTCCTCTAAGCCAAGATTAGCCTTCCAAGTTTAGCATCCCGGCCTGATCTCTCTAATATAGTCTTAAGGTAAAATCTGACCAAGCCTTCCAAATGAACTCACCAGAAGGCTATAACTTGACCCAGCATCTAATATGATCTCTTACATAGCCAAACCAGACTGAGCTTTTAAAAAAACCAGGCCCAAGCCAAACCTAAGCTAGCCTTTTAAGATGATCTCCCTTAAGGCCAAACTAGAAGGCCATAACTGACCAAGCTAATTGCCAGACTGACTTTCCCCAAAGCTTGACCTAGCCTTTTGAACTAATCGTCTCCAAGGACTTAACCCCCCTAATCAAGCTTCCTAATTCATTCTCAAACCAAACCTTCTCCCAAGCTAAAACCACCTAAGCCCAACCCGACCTTTTCTAGCCATACCTGGCTTAACTTCCCAAAGTGACTTCTTCTTAAGCCAAATAGATAGCTTTAATCCCAATCCTCTTAAACACCAAAGCCTAACAGATAGCTTTGATCCTAACTTTTTCAACACCAAAGCCTAACAAATAGCTTTGATCCTAACTTTTCCAAACTAAAGCCTAATTGATAGCTTTGATCCCAACTTTTCCAACACTAAAGTCGAACAGATGGCTTTGATCCAAATTTCTCCTAACACCAAAGTCGAATAGATAGTTTTGACCCCAATCATCCCAAATATCAAAGCCAAATAGATAACTTTGATCACAATCTTCCCAAGACCAAAACTAAATAGGTAGCCATGCTAAACTAATCAGAATTTCTAAATCTCCCACTCTTGGGTGACCAAATTTCTAAATCTTAAAGCCTAGGCCAAACTGATAACCAGTGACCAAGTAGCCTCATACCTGATATGACCCTAAGCTAGCTGGTTTTTCAATCTGATCCCAAGTCAAAAGGCCATGCTTAACTAAGCCTTTTAAGCTAACTAGCTTGACCTCTTCCTCCTTCAAGGTTAAATCAATAGCCTTTGATCAACCCTTCAACTAGCCTCATCTTAGTCCAACCATCCCCAAGCTGGTCTATCCAAACAAAATAGCCAAACCACTTTATCATTCTAAAGTGGAGGCATTTCCCTCCTAAATATTCACCTTTCCAAAATGGGGGTATCTTTCTCCCAAAAAAAAACTTAGCATAACAAAGTGACTCTTCACAGGTTCATAGTATCCAATCATTACATAATCATATGCATTTTGCATTAAATAGATTCTTGAATGAAGACAGATTATCAGGTCAAACTTCACAAAGCAAGAGAGGATCACCTCTTTGCTGGTTCCTACCAGATAGGGTCATTATCATTCCTACTAGACAGGATCACCTCCTTGCTGATTCCTACCAGATAGGGTCATCATCATTCCTACCAGACATAAATAGCATTTTTAGCTCCTACCAAAAAGGATAACCTTAGAATCCATATCTTAAATCTGAATTAGGTATCTCTTTTGATCAGACCCATCCTAGGATAGCCTTAGAATTATATCTTAAATCTAGATTAAGTATCTCTTTTAATAAGACCATCCTAGGATAACCCTAGGATCCATATCTTAAATTTGAATTAACTATCTCTTTTGATCAAATCCATCCTAGGATAGCCTCAGGATCCATACCTTAAATCTAAATTAGGTATCTCTTTTAATTAGACCATCCTAGGATAGCCTTAGGTTCCATACCTTAAATCTAAATCAGGTATCTCTTTTAATCATACCCATTCTAGGATAGCCTTAGGATTCATACTTTAAATCTGAATTAGGTTTCTCTTTTGATTAGACCATCTTAGGATAGCCTTAGGATCATTTCACCTATAAATGTTTAGTAATGATCACCTAGGCATCCCTATGGTTTATTTTTTCCATCACTTTTATTCAAAATCCACCATTTTCCCTAAAACATGTCTAGACTCTGACTTAGGCATCCATTTGGTTCATTCTACCATCTCTCATCCTTAGGATCACTATCATCAGAATCGCCTTTTGTCCAAAACTAATTTTGATGAGGGGATAGTTGTGAACCCTCATAATTGCACCCTTAGGATCCAGTCGCAGCTTGACACCTGCTAAGATTAGTGCGCTACGCAGAGCTAGTACGGTGGTCCTGCTAGCCAGTTAGTGGGTAGGGGTCAAGGAGGCAATGCCCTGTTGAAAAAATTTTTTTTTTAAGTCTTTTACCTTTAGATGACTAGCACTAGATTACAAACCCATAGAATCAAACTGGGCTCAAATCAGATTAGAAATGAACCAAAACCAGCCAAAACAATGTGAAACCAGGTCAGATTAGCTCTAGCATTGCGCCAGGCGTGCCAGCAGGTCAAGCAGCACACTTAATATGCTGGCGCTGGCCGGCATGCAACCTGTGTTGCCAAACTGATCGATGTGCTGCCAGTGCAGCCGCTGGCACCCAGCGACGCCCTTTCACCTACTTTATAAATAGAGCTTTTATTTCAGCTCTCTAGGATGGATTTTAGGAGGGATTTGATGAGTTTTGAGGCAAAAAATCATCTATATTGCTATTCTTTTTATGTTAAAATTCTGTTTAAAAATTAATATTAAAATCTGTCATTCAAGTTGTTTTTAATTTGCAATTATTACTCTGTTTTACTAAACTTTTCTATTTAAGGTTCAACTTCAAGGTTCCCAAATCCAAGGTGGAGCTTAAATATGGAGTTAAGCTTGCCCTATTCATTCAAAGGTCAAGGAAAACAAAGGTATAATTCTTTTTCTTCTTTCCATTTCTGAAATTCTAAATTCAGATCTAGAATTCTCTTTATTCTATATTTCTTTAGGTCTAAAATAGAAAATATCTAAAATTTATTAATTTAAAAATCAGAATTAAATTAATAAATCAAACCAACATTTTTTTAGAACTCTTTCGCAAGAAGGAAGAACTGTGTGGGGTCTAATTCCTATTCTATAGGATACGTAGACATGCCATTCTGTAAGGCATGAACTCCAAAATCTTTTTCAATAACATTTTCCCTTTCATATTTATAGTATTTGTATATGCACTTTATTTTCAATTCTGTATGTTCATTTTTTTACCTTAGTTGAGGAATATGTACTTTTCCTAATACTCATAAGGGCTAGAGGAACTATCCTCTTTATTTCATTCACTTTGGTTTGGTAATAATAAAGTAGGATTTATTTTTACTTATTTATTTACAACTATTATTTCATTTTGTCATCTATAACTGTTTCATTCTTCATTTTTACTCCTATTCATGCATACACTAAAATTATCTTTTTAGAGTTATTTTGCCACTTTTAGCCAAACTGAAGAAAATTACATTTTCTTAATGTGTTTAAATACCAAAACTTGATCCTCGAGCCCTATTTGGTCACTCGCGGATTAGTGCTTTTCTATTAGGATAAATCAAAATATTTTTGGAGTCAATCATTTTGGGTTTTCCTTTAATTTTCCTAATTAAAATAAGTTAAATAGAGTAACGACTCCTTTTTACAAATAACAAATTGCAAAAATCCAATTTTTTTAATTTATAGCGAGTTTCAATCATGGAGTTTCTACTGAAGAGTATTTCAATTCGCTTCAATAGATCAGACCGGTGCTTGGGCGAGGCCTCATAGCCTCAATGATTGACATGAGCGATAATGAGATACACAAGCCTGTTGTCATTGAAGTAAAATAGCAACCTGGATATTATACTATGTGCATGAATTTTCAATTGGCTAATACGAAGCCCTAGTTTTGGGACATCCTCAATTACATCCAGAATGGTAAGTATCTAGAAGGAGCCTCGAAAGCAAATCGAAGAACCCTAAGGCAGTTATTTGCTGATTTCTGTGAGGCCTCGCCCGAGCACCTGTTTAATTCACTGAGGGTAATCAAAATGCTCTTCGGGAGAAACTCTACAATTGGAACTCACTATGAGTTCAGAAAATTGAGTTTTGCAATTTGTTATTTGTAAAAGGAAGTCACCACTTTAATTTACTTATTTTAATTGGGAAAATTAAAGAAAAACCCAAATTGATTGACTTCAAAATGTTTAATTTATCCTAATGGAAAAGCACTAATCCATGAGTGATAAAAGAGCTCTCGGAGATCAGATTTTGATATTTAAACACATTGAGATAATATAATTTTCTTTAGTTTGGCTAAAAGTTCCAAAATAACTCTAAAAAAAGGCAATTTTATTGTATGTATGAACATGAGTAAAAATGATGAATGAAACAGTTATAGACGGTAAAATGAAATGACAATTGTAAATAAATAAACAAAAATCAATCTTATTTAATTATATAAAACCAAAATAAATGAAATAAATAGGATATTTCCTCTAGCCCTTATGGGTACTAGGAAAAGCACACATTTCCCTAACTAACTTAAAGAAATGAACATGCAGAATTAGAAATAAAGTACATATACAAATAAATAAAACTTAAACTGTAAATATAAAAGGGGAAAATGTTATTGAAAAAGATTTTGGAGTTGATGCCTTATAGAATGGCAGCCTGCATATCCTATTGAATAGGATTAAACTCCACGCAGTTCTTCCTTCTTGCGAAGGAGGGGTTCTAGAAAAAATATTGGTTTAGTTTATTAATTTAATTCTGACTTTTAAATTAATAAATTTTAGATCTTTTCTATTTTAGACCTAAAGAAAGGTAGAAGAGAGAGAATTCTAAATTTGAATTTAGAATTTTAGAAATGGAAAGAAGAAAAGGAACTTACTTTTGTTTTTCTTGACTTTCAGATGAATGGGGCGAGCTTTACTTTGGATCTAAGCTCTACCTTGGATTAGGGAACCTTGAAGTTGAATCTTACACAGAAAAGGTTAGCAAAAGTAGAATAATAATCGCAAATTAAAGGAATTTGGGTGTGATAGATTTTAGTATTAATTTTTAATTTTAATTTTAACAAAATTAAGGTATAGAAAGAAGAGCATATAGGTGATTTTTCACCTCTAAATCTGTCTCCAAATCCATGTAAAGAGAGCTAAATAGAAACTCTATTTATAGAGGAAGGTGATCCAGCAGTAGCACCAATGGCATGCTGGTCGGGGTGCTACCCGTGCCGTCGATATGCTAGGCATGCTGCTAGACCTGGTGCCATGCCTGGCGCTCTGCTGGGTCAGGGTCTAACCTTGACTCATCCAGATCAACCTGGTTTGGCACTATTTTGGCTAGTTTTGATTCGTTTATGATCCAGTTTGATTATATGGTTCGTAATCGAGTGTTGGTCGTATGAAGGTGAAAGATTTAGGAAATTTATTTTTCAATGGGGCACTGCCCCCTTGACCCCTGCCCGCTAACCGGCTAGCTGGATCGCTGTACTGGCTCTGTGTAGCGCACTAATCTTAGTAGATGTCAAGCTAGGGCCAGATCCCAAGGGTGCAATTTTGAGGGTTTACAGTTGCCCCTTCATCAAAATTGGCTTTGTACAAAAGGCTGTTATGATGATAGTGAACCTGAGGATGAGGGATGGTAGAATAAACCAAATGGATGCCTAAGTCAGAGTCTATACATGTTTTAAGGAAAATGGTGGTTTTTGAATAAAAGTGGTGGAAAAAGGAACCACAGAGATGCCTAGGTGATTGTTACTAAATATTTATGGGTGAAATGATCCTAAGGCTATCCTAGGATGGTCTGATTAAAAGAGATACCTAATTCAGATTTAAGGTATGGATCATAAGGTTGACCTTGGATGGGTCTAATTAAAAGGGATACCTAATTTAGATTTGAGGTATAGATGGTTCAAAGAGATACCTAATTCATATTTAAGATATGGATCTTAAGGCTATCCTAGGATGGGTCTGATTAAAAGGGATATTTAATTTAGATTTAAGGCATGGATCTTAAAATTGTCCTAGGATGGGTCTTATTAAAAGAGATATCTAATTCAGATTTAAAGTATGGATCCTAAGGTTATCCTAGGATGGGTCTGATTAAAAGGGATACTTAATTTAGATTTAAGGTATAGATTATAAGGTTGTCCTAGGATGGGTTTGATTAAAAGGGATACCTAATTCATATTTCAGGTATGGATCCTAAGGTTGTCCTAGGATGGGTCTGATTAAAAGAAATACCTAATTTAGATTTAAGGTAATTAGAGATACCTTATTCAGATTTAAGGTATAGATCCTAAGGTTATCCTAGGATGGGTCTGATTAAAAGAGATACCTAATTCATATTTAAGGTATGGATCCTAAGGTTGACCTAGGATGGGTCTGATTAAAAGGGATACATAATTCAGATTTAAGGTGTGGATCCTAACATTGACCTAGGATGGATCTGATTAAAAAGGATACCTGATTCAGATTTAAGGTATGAATCTTAAGGCTATCCTTTCTGGTAGGAGCTAAAAAAAATTGTTGTTCTTGTCTGGTAGGAATAATGATAACCTTATCAAGTAGGAATTGGTGAAGAGATGATCCTATTTGATAGAAATGATGACGACCCTATATGGTAAGAATCGACGAAGAGGTATGCTATTTGGTAGGAATGATGATGACCCTATATGGTAGGAATCGGTGAAGACATGATCCTGTTTGGTAAGAATCAGCAAGGAGGTGATCCTCTCTGGTAGGAATAATGACGATCCTATCTAGTAGGAATTGGCAAATAGATGATCCTTTTTGGTAGAAATTATAACGATCCTGTCTAGTAGGAATTAGTGAAGAGGTGATCTTATCTGGCAGGAATGATGATGACTCTAGTAGGAATCGGTGAAAAGGTGATCTTGTCTAGTAGGAATGATGACAACCCTATCTGATAGGAATCGGCGAGGAGGTAATCTTTTTTTGCTTTATGAAATTTGTCCTGATAATCAGCCTTGATTCAAGAGTCTATTTGATGCAAAATACATATGATTATGCAATGATTGGATACTTTGAACCTGTGAAGGGTCATTTTGTTATGATGAGTTTTTTTTTTTTTAAGAGAAAGATGTCTCCATTTCGGAAAGGTGAATATTCGGAAAGGAAATGCCCCCACTTTAGAATGCTAAAATGGATTGGCTATTTTGTTCAGATAGACTAGCTTGGGAATGGTTAGATCGAGTATAAGGCTGATTGAAGGATTGGTCAAAGGCTATGAGTTCAACCTTAGAGGAGGAAGAGATCAAGCTAGTCAACTTAAAAGGCTTTTTGATTTGGGATCAAATTGAACAACTAGCTTAAGGTCATATCAGGTATGATGCTGCTTGGTCACTTGTTATTAGTTCAACCTCGGAAGAAATCACTTTGGGAAGTTAAGCTAGGTATGGTTAGAAAAGGTTAGGTTAGGCTTAGGTGGGTTCAATTTGGGACAAGGTTTACTTTGAGGCTGAATTGGAATGCTTGATTAGGTAGGTAAAGTCCTTGGAGACGATTAGGTCGAAAGGCTAGGTCAAGTTTTGGGGAAGGCCAATTTATCGGGCTTATCTCTAAAGAAGTTCATATGAGAGTATTTGGTCAGGTTTGGCAATTGCCTTGGTCAGTTATGGCGTTTTGGTTTGGCTTTAGGGGAGATTCATCTTGGAAGGCTAGGTCAGGTTTGGCCTTGGCTAGAGTCATTTAGAAGCTTAATCTTGTTTAGCTTTATAAGAGATCATATTAGATGCTCGACCAAGTTATGGTCTTCTGGTGAGTGCATTCAAAAGACTTGTTTAGATTTGTCTTAAAACTATGTCAGAGAGATCAGGCTGGGATGCTGGTCCTAAGAGGCTAATCTTGGCTTAGAGGAAAAAGTCAATCTACGCAATCAATTTGGAAGGCTTAGGTAGATTTTGCCTTAGAGGAGATCATGGCTTCATAAATGAAGGCCTTTTGGGAGTGGACTTCACGATGAAGGCTTTTTAGGAGTGGGCTTTATGATGAAGGCTTTTTAGGAGTGGGCTTCATGGTGAAGGCTTTTAGTTTTAGGCTTTTTGATAAAGGCTTCTAGATTTAGGCTTTATGGCAAAGGCTTCTAGTTTTGGGCTTCATGGTAAAGACTTTTAGATTTGGGCTTTATGGCGAAGGCTTTTGGTTTTGAACTTCATGGTGAAGGCTTTTAGGTGTTGAAGATAGTTTTCTACGAGGATGCTTTGGATGGTTGGTTTTGGCTTAGGTATAGTGCTACAGGTTTTGGTCATAAGGATACCATAGGCTCATAGATAAGGGTTTGCCCTTTGACATGGTTGCATTAGAATGGTTTGTAGGCCTTAAAAGGCTTTGATTCTTAGGGATTATATGTTTTACCAATGAGGCTTAATCTTTCAAAGATCATGAGATGTTTGTCAAAAATGCATGAGATAGGCCTTAACTGGTTTGAGTCCTTCTTAATCAACTTAAGGATGACATGCCTCGACTTCTAGTTTTGCCAAGGAAACTAGATTCAAGGACAATAAGTCGTGATAGACTTGGGATTTTTTGTTTTGCCCATTTTGAGATTTTGCCAAGGAATGGGTAGTATATGGCTTGAGCTTGAAATAATGGTATGATTTGCCAATGAGTCTTGGGATGGAATAGTATGATTTAATAAAGTTTGAGAATGGTTTGAAGGTAGGCTGAAACTTCTAAAAAGAATCATAGAGATTGTATGGTTTTGCTTTTTATAGCATGAATCATGGAAAAAAGCAAGTCAAGCTTTTCTTATTGTTTAAGATTGAAGAGATTCTTGGAGTGACACTTAATTAGTTTGACTTGATGACACATTGACTGCACTGACTAAAACAAAGAGCACTTATGAATGGCTAAAGGGCTAGTGAAAGAAAACAACTTGGGGATCATGCTCCCAAATGAGAGATAAGAATGTGAAGGTGGGAAATGTGAGGGACTGTGCCTTATCTCTTTGAGTTAAGTGATGGGGTGGATTGACAACAGATGATGACATTCTAGGAAGACATGCCCCCATTGTAGGATAAACGCATAAAAGACAGCATAACTTTAGAGAATAAGCCTCTAATGAGGAAGGATGACTTTAGAGATATGAGACAAGATGGATTGATTGAAGATGATTTGAAAACTTTGGACATGAGGGAAGATGACTTGGATGAGCTTTCTCTCTCTCTCTCTCTCTCTCTCTCTCTCTCTCTCTCTCTTTCTAACTTTTGTTTAAGCCGCTCTTTTGGATTTTCAGCTTAGCAAACTTATATTAATGAAATTTGGGAGAAAATATTCTACCAGTGGCATACAGGCTAGCCATTTGGTGCTACCTGTGCCGCTGGCACTGGGCATATTGCCCAACCCAATACCATGCCTGGTGTGTCACTAGGGTCAGGGTCTAACCTCGACTCACCCTAATCGACCAGATTTGGCATTGTCTTAGACAGTTTTAGTCTATTTCTGATCTGATTTGAGCTCAATTTGATTTTATAGGTTCATAATCGAGTGTTGGTCATCTGAAGATGAAAGATTCATGAAATTTATTTTTCAATAGGGCATTGCTCCCTTGACCCCTTCCCCCTAACTGGCTAACGGGACCACTGTACTGGCTTTGTGTAGCGCACTGATCTTAGTAAGTGTCAAGCTGCTACTAGATCCCAAGGGTGCAATTTTGAGGGTTCATAGTTTCATACCCAATGGCGATGTATTATATAAAAGAGCTTGGAACAACATCCATCTACGATGTGTGACTGAAGAAGAAGCCCAGCAAATTATGGAGTGGGTTCATGGCAGAGAAGAAGGCCCACATATGAATAGTATAGCTTTTGCATGGACAATAGCAAATCTAGGCTATTTTTAGCTAACCATGAACGAGGATTATGCAAAGTATGTACAGAAATGTCACAAATGTCATATCTTTGCTAAGCTCCAACATTGGCCCCTTGTCCCTCTAAATCTAATAGCAACATTATGGCCTTTTGCTACCTGGGGCATAGATGTCATTGGAAGGATATCTCCAAAGTCTACCAATGGACATGAGTACATTCTGGTGGCTGTGGACTATTTCACAAATTGGATTGAGGCGGCGCCATATCAGGTCTTAAATGCAAAGAAGGTGGCACACTTCATCCAAACCAATATTCTTTATCGATTTAGAACCCCCTTTGAAATAATCACAGATAATGGCTCTCACTTTCAAAAGGAGGTAGTCTGCCTACTCTAGATGAAGAAGATTCAACATCACTGCTCATTTCCTTATCGACCACAGACCAATGGTGCAGTTGAGGCTGCTAATAAGACAATTAAGACCATTTTGCAGAAAGTTATTGTGAAGCATAGAGACTTGCATGGACAATTGCATGTTGCTTTATGGGATACAAAACTACTATCCATACTCCAACAGGGACAACCCCATATGCCTTGGTCTATGGAATGGAGGTTGTCCTTCCCATCGAGACGCAAATTCAATATGCTAGAGTAATGAGTGAAAGCCAGTTGAGTGAAGTAGACTGGATCAAAGGATATCATGAGTAATTGAATGATATTGATGATAAGAGAATGGATGCTTTGTACAAAGTCCAAGGCTAGCAACAGAGGCTAGCCAGACATTTTAACAAAAAGGTAAATGATAGGGGTTTGAAGGAAGACAATTTAGTTTTGAAGGAGATTCGTACACCAGTTCATGACCCAAGAGGAAAGTTTAGACCAAATTGGGCTAGGCCATATGTACTCAAGAAGATTCTATCTGGCAAAGGTGCCATTCTTACTGACATGGATGGAAATGAGTTTTCTAATCCCTGCAATCTGGATCATCTTAAAAGATACTTTATCTAAGGACTACATCTGCATTCTTTCTGTCTATTTTTTTGTTCAAAAGCATTGTAATCAGAACTACGTGGATCTAATTCTCCCTAAAAAATAACAAAAAATGACGATGATAACTGTAAAGGATATGTAGATGGCCCAACTTGGGTGCGGTCTAAAGCATAATGTGAAAATATTCTGTTTGCGTCACTATCTCATCTCCTCTGTGCCTAATGCATTAATTGGTTCTTTTGTATGAATAAAAGAAAAAAATAAATAAATGAATAAAAAATGAATGATAAAATTAAAAAAAAAAACTCGCTAAGTTGAAAACCCAAAAGGGCAGCTTAGGCAAAAATTAGAGCAAAAAGTAAAAAGTTTCTCATATAATGATGATCAGATTGTACAAAAGCATACAATCCATCATTACAAAAAGGATAGCCTCTATCTGTGTCAAAGATTATGTCATTCTTTCTCATTTTTCTTCTCTTTCACTTACTTTACTTTATCTTTATTAAAGTCTTCTTATTGTATTTGTCTTTTGAAATGAATTTGTTGAACTTGCTAAAACTTCTAGTAGGGTTTACCAAGGGCTCGAATTGGCCTTGAACCAGGACTGACTTGCTAGTTCAGGTTCAAAATAGTGAACCTGAACTGACTCTACATGGTAGCAATTAAGGGCTGGTTTATGAACCAATCCGTTCAAGTTAAATTCCAAATCAGTTTAAGATTTTAGTCCAGTTCAAGGTTTTTGTATTAATATTTTTGAAATCCATTAATTAATATAAATTAGGGCCCTCCAAAAATGTTCATTAAAGTGCTTCAAAAAAAGGTTAATTAATTTATGAGATCTTATTTTTGTTGATGATTAAGTATTTTATAATTAATTATCCAAACTTTGGCATATAAATTAATTAAAGAATTAAAATTAAATTAAGAAACTCAATAAGAAATTAAAAAAATTAGAGTGGTAGTAACTATTTATAGAATAATTAAAATTAAAAAAATAAAATTTTCTATTCAAAACCAGTCTGAAACTACTAGTTTTAGTCTGGTTTGTTGAAAATTAGGACCTTTAATTGGTCCTTCTTCAATAAGGTTCAGGTTCATGAACTGGCCTTTATTAACTAGTTCAGTTCAGGGTTTGACCCAAGCTTATTCACGGTTTAGGCCGGGTCGAAACTAGCCCTTGGTCAGGTCTAACTTCTAGCGAGAATTAACATCTCTTGCTTATCATCTTCATTTGAGGATTATTTCTTTTCCTCACTTGAAGCCTTTAGAACAATGGACTTCTTTTCTTTGAAGTGCATTCTTTATCCTTTTCTCTTATCTATTACCTCTTATTTTTCTTCATTTCAAAGGTGATAAGATTTCCAACTAACTCTTCAAGGTTAATATCCCAAATTTTTGGTTTCTTAAATTGCATCCATCTTTGAATCGTACTTCTTCTATAAAGACCTCAAGAACTTGGTTCTTTTTGAATGAAGGTATTTTCAAGCCTTTTAAGATCATTGACTATAGTAGTAAACCTCTTACATATTTTTGCCATTATTTCATCATCCTTCATGGTAAAATTCTCAAATCTTGTGATGAGTATGTTCAATTTGGTGTCCTTCATTTGGTTAGTGCCTTTGTGAGTCATCTTCAACACTTTCTATATCTCATTTTTTATTTCACAAATTGAAACTATATTGAATTTAGTTTCATTAAATGAACAAAATAGCAAATCCATAGCCTTGTTATTAAATGTATTATCAATAGCATAGGTGGAAGGATCTTTGAATTATTTGTGCTTTCTTCCATAGGAATGATTGAGACCTTATATGGAATATAATCCTAACCTTCCATTAATTGTAGTTTATACCACAAAAAAAAAAAAATGGAAATCTTATGTTACAGTGTTCCACTTAGAAAGGAGTTCTTGATGAACCTACCATAATAGATCGTTAGCTCTTAAAATCATTGGATTTTATGCAAATGGGATCATAAACACTGAGACCAATTATTCAACCATATATGGCAACACTCCTAAGGGGGATGAATAAGTTGAGTTCTAATGTAAATAATCAATCTATATGCAATAAACTAAACAAATGCAGCATAATACTAATAAAAAAGAGATAGAAGAAAAGAAATTCTTAGCTAATTTTATAGTGGTTCATACCAAACTCTTCTCCTACATCCACTTTTCCTAAATCCTCAATTTAGGGTTTCACTATTTAGGGTTTGCCTCCATCAACTCTAACACTCTTAGTTGATCTATGATTTCTACCTTTTACACTAGATTTCCATGATTACACCCAAACATTCAACCAATTATAAAGGATTTGAGATCTAATGTCTCCAAAGACTAGTACAAAACTATTATAATTGAAAGAATTGGAGCTCAATAGCTTTTCAAGAATGAAAAAAGAGGATCTTAGATAAATACGAGGTGTTCTAAAACAAAGCAAGAGTAATTTGAAGTTTTGCACCCAAACATTCAACCAATTATAAAGGATTTGAGATCTAATGTCTTTAAAGACTAGTACAAAACTATTATAATTGAAAGAATTAGAGCTCAATAGCTTTTCAAGAATGAAAAAAGAGGATCTTAGAATAAATACAAGGTGTTCTAAAACAGAGCAAGAGTAATTTGAAGTTTTTGGAGTTTATATTTCACTTGAATGCACTTAATATCACTTACTCTTCACTTAAGAACTTCACCCACATATAAATCTTCAAATTTTGTTCAAAATTATTGGTCATTCTGCAGTGAAAATAATAAATATATGCTCTTACGTCAACTTTAGTGGCTAAAAATCTCTACAATTTTTCCTTGAAAATGACAAGTAATGCCTATGAATGTACCAAAATGGTCGTTACTTATTAGCTATAACGGTCGTGAGCTTTATTAGTAATTTTAGCTTTATCCAGCTCCAACATTTTATCCTTTAGATGGTAACGGTCATTACTAAATAGTAACTTCCATTACTATAAGACTGATAATGCTCGTGAAGGGATGGTAATGCTCGTGAATTTTGTCTCTAACAAATTTTGAATTTTGATTTAAGCATAACAGGGTGAGCAATGTGTAACATCTGTTATGCCTTATAAGCTGAAAACACTTGGAAATAAAGATCATATAATCTTTTAATTAAATTTACCAAGTTTGAGCATTATCAAAATATATATGGGGATAAAAATAAGAAAAATAAAACATGTAAATTGGCTAGCCCAAACTCAGCCTGAAACTCATTTGTGGGCTTTGGGCCAAACTTGGGCTGAGTTTTAGATAAAAAAAATTAGGGCTAAGATTGGGTTGAGCTTAGTGAAAATATTTTAGGTTGAACTTAAGGTTGCTCTAGCCCACTCGATTTTCAACACCACTTAGAAGAATCTTACACTTAAAGAAGAGGAGGAAGGACGGCTAGTGGTATAAGGTAAGGAATGAGGATGTCTAAAGGAAGATCTCAAATGGTGTTTAGTGGGACAATCCCTAACAAACAAAACAATCAACATAAATGAGATGAATAGTACATTAACTGCTATATGGAGACATATTACAGGGTGTGTATTAAAGAAGTTCATGATACTAATCCTCCATATTTTTTGTTAAAGTTAGATATGAATCAAGTATTAGAGAACGGACCATGGACATTTGGTCAGTATATTTTGCTAGTGAGAAGGACAATAAAGCATGATCAACTAATGAAATCCCTCTTATTAGGTTATATTATAGATCCAGGTTTATAAACTGCCACTAGTTTAATGTTAGAATGAGTAGCAAGGGACATTGGCAGCTATGTTAATAGGTATATTCTTTATACTTGAATAATTTTACTAGCAGTTAGAGAGATTATTTACGGGTAAGAGTCTTTATGGATGTTAGTAAAGATTTAAAGAGACGTATAAAGATAAAGAAAGTTAGAGGTGAATGGCATAGATTGACTTTAAGTATGAAAAGCTTGGCACTTTTTGAAAGAATGGTAGAGCCAAACACAGCGAAAGGAAAGTGGTGAGGTGAAATTTCAAATAATTTAAAATTTCACTTCACCTAATTTTGGTCCAAAACTCATTCAAGCAATTAATTAATTTGTGTGTAAAATACATATGTATATAAAGAAGAAGGAAGAGTAATCATATTACCTTTTGTAGGTTATTTCTTTCTTTATCAAAAAGATTCCCAAGTGTGAAGCCTTTAGATCATCCATACCTAACTCACCTCCAAGTTTCCTCTTGATTTCTTTGGTGATCTTGAATCTTCTCTTGGTTGCCCAATTTGATTCAAGATTTCCCTAAAAAATCTTTAGAAAGTTTAAGGTTTCTGTTTGATTTGTTTTGGACTAAACACATTTTCAATTTGCAAGCATTTATTCTTTCACGAAGCACAAAGAAGAGAATTGAAGATCAAAAGAAAAATTAAAGAAACACTTTCTTTATTTTTCTTTCTCTCTCAACTTCTCTCTTTCGAAATGCTTTAAATGAGAAAATGATGTTCACTTCTTTTTGCAACATAAAAACTCAAGTTTTTTATATGTTTCCAAGACTTAACACTTAAGTCTTCACAAAGACTTAAATACCCTTTCACATTCTTTTAGCTCACCATTTGGTGAAAGGGCAAATTTGACTTTGCTTCTTCAAATAGTGAAATGATCATTATATCCTTTAGGGGTAAAATGGATATTTCCATTAGCCAAAAGATGTAATTACAATTTTAACCTTAGTAGAAAATTCTCTAATCCCTAAACCCATCATATGGGCTTATGAATAGTGAATTTTCTCTAACCGCTAAATTGCCTCTTTACCATAAATTGCTTTATGTGTTAAGGGTTTTTACTAAACTTAAAATTAAGTCTTTGATTTAGTCCAAATCAATTTTCAATTTAATCTTTCTCATTTGCATCATATACAAATTAAGATTTAATTGAATAAAAACCTTCATATATTAAACATCAGGATATGCTAGGGTCCTTGTAAATTTAATTATATGTTTAATTATTTTACCACTAATTAATTAATTAAACACTTTAATTAATTATTATGGTAAACCTTTTACATTTGGAAGGTGATCACCATTGGGTGTGTGACTTTTTAGGTTCATATCTAATTAGCAATGGGAATGAGAAAATATTTTTCTCTACTAACGTGAAATCCTCACTTCATACTTAGTCTCATAAATCATAAGAGATAGCTAGCATTCCATGTCACAACTACCTAATTAGAAATGAATATTTATAGTTGATAAATTTAAATATCACATGAACCATTAATCATAAATCATCATGCACTAGAATCCCTTTATTAAAGATCCTAATTTCGGCTAGGATAATAGTTTATGTCAAACTCTAATGTGCCTCGATTCTATATTTTTATCTCAGTTCTAATTCTTGATGAAATTAAATTCCTACTAGAAACTCTTTCTAGTAAATCTTACTATTTTAGCCAGAAACTTAAGTATCAAGAATAACCATATAGCATAGGATCTTAACCTTGTTTACTCAAGGTAATGAATTCTATCTTGGCGATTGCTTACCTCCATACATAATAAATTAGAACCATCACATGCTATATATCCGTACATGAATAGTACGTCTATGTAAGTAGTAATAAATCCTAACTTCTTGTATATGAGATATAGTATCCCTCAAGTCAAAGGATTATATGCACTATTATGACCTATATGATAAATAATTGACAAGTAGTAAAACCCCATATTATTATCATCTAACGTCACAGTTCAACTATTCATCCTATGAATATTCACATGTTTGTATCGACATTACATGTAAAGCAGCATGAGACTCACTGCCTCTATAATCATCTATATCACATATTGATCATAGAAAACTAATAGAGGTGATGGTCTTCCAGAATTAATGATGCCCAGTCATTAATCTTATGACCATGAACATATTTAAAATATTTATACAAGAGCGATCTGTCTCCTATATTCTCAAAACTTGAGAATAGATTCTCTTACAAATACTTAAGGACTATATTCAATAATATAAAACCCTTTTCACATTATGAATATATTATTATGCCCTTGGGAATTAAAATCTACTATTACATAACTATTATATGGCTCTTAGGGCACATACTGATATCACTTTTTTTTGTTTCATATGTGGTAAATCAGGCCGTTCAGATAAGTTCTGTGAAATTTTATTTGATAGTCCTGACAAGCATGTTAAGGGAGCTTATGGAGTCAGATTAAGTGTTTCAAACCAAAGACAATAAAGGCAAATGGCTAAGAGAAGGCTTTATTTTGAATTGCAACAAAATAAATTATTGACAATAATCAAATTCCTGTAAACATGGATAATGGCAACATAAGGGGAGATAATGGAGGTAATACAAAAGGAGTTAATTTAGGCAAATTCAAAGAAACAATAAGCATAAGAAGGAGAAATTTATGGGAGAGGGTAGTAATGAAGTGGATAATAAAAAAATTTGGTTTGGCTATAACGTATATAAAAAGAAAGATAATCCCTAATAAAGATCATGCTAGGGAGTGAAAATGGGCTTGATGGAAGCCCAAACTAAAAGATGTTTTTGGATCTAAAAATATGGTAGAGGCAAAGACTTATTTTTTAGGCCGTCCCAAAATTACAAGTATCCTAAGCTAGAATTGTCATTGGTTTGAAAACCCATACATAGTTCAGGTCATGTTGGAGCTAATTAATCATAAGAGGCTAAAGTACGTTTTCTTAATTGAAACTCTTAGCAATACTTTAAAAATTGATCTCATAAAAAAAAAAAAGAATTGGGTTTAAAGGTATGTTTGTGGTAGATTATAGAGGCCATAGTGGAGGGTTGTCCTTATTGTTGAAAGATAAAGAGCAGGCGAAGCTAATGGAGTACTCTCATAACCATATATTGATGTTCAAATCAATAATGAGGAGTTTGATTCATGGAGACTCATAAGCTTCTATGGTATTTTAGAAAGGAGCAAAAGGCAAGAATCATAGGGTTTATTGCAATATTTAGCTTCACATTCTTAATTACTTAGGTATGTATTGGAAATTATATTGACTTGCTAAAAGAGATAAGAGGTAGGATTAGACATTCTAATTAGTTAATTGCAGAGTTTCGACAACCAGCTGAAGATAGTGGTTTGGAAGATCTGGATTTGGTTGGATATCAATTCACAAAAAAATGGTCCAAAGGTTCAAATAAGTGGGCAAAGAAGAAATTAGATAAGGCTTTGGTTACTAAGAGTTGATTGAACAAATTCCCCAACCCAAAATTGTTTAGCCTAGATACGATGTCCTCATATCATTTTTGTATCCTTTTAGATCCAAGTACTAATATAAGAGATTGTGCTCAAAGGAAATTTTAGTTTAAGAATTGCCAGTTATGTGAGTGGCAATGGAAAGAAGTGGTGAAGCTTAGTTAAGCTTAAGGGCATAATAAATCCATTCAAGACTGTATCACAAACTACAGTAAAGCTTTTATAGAGTGGGGTTAGAATTTAGTTTTGGATATTAAGAAGAGGATTTTGTTGATTAAAAAGCAGACAAACCTTCTTCAAAAAATAACATATGTTAACGAGATTTAGGAATTTAAGGAAGTGTCAAATCATACTATGAATTGTTGAACAAGTAAGAAGCCTTTTAGAAACAAAAACCCAAGCAGTGTTGGCTTAGATACTGTGATAAAACTCTCAATTCTTTTAGGGCTTTAGTAGCCAACAAGAAAAAGAAGAACAAAATTTTCAAACTTCTAGGTGTGAAATTAGAAGACTTGAAGAGATGGATTTGGGTATTATAAAAATATCTTTTCACCAATGGGTTGTAAAGCTAATGAGATCTTAGATTGGCATCAAAATTACAATAGAACAAAACCAACTTCTAATGGATCATTTTACAAAGTTAAAAAAAATTAAAGAAGCCATTTTCAGCATGTACCCAAATAAGTCAACAGGCCGTAATAGCATGAATCCAACCTTCTTTCAAAATTTCTGGTCCACTATGGGTGGTGATGTTACTAGAGCTTATTTGAACTTTATCAAGAATTGTTTATTTCCTCAATATCTAAATGATACTTCTATAGTTCTTGTTCCCAAGAAAAATAATCCAAAGATGATGGTTGACCTTTGACTTATAGCTTTGTGTAACGTAATTTACAAAATTATTGCAAAGGCCCTAGCAAAGCAAATGAAAATGATCCTGCCTAATTTGTTTACTAGCACCTAGAGTGCCTCTGTTCCATAAAGAGCCAATAGTATAACATCATGATTGCGTTTGAGATGATGCATTTTATTAAAGGAAGAGGAAAGGGAAAGATGGTATCTTAACTCTTAAAATTGATATGAGTAAGGCATATGACTGTATCAAATGGGAATTTCTAAAAAAATTTATGGTAAAATTGGGGTTTTATCAAAGATGGATAGAGTTGATAATGTTGTGTGTGACCATTATTAGATATAATATTCTTTACGAAGGAAAGGAGTTAGACCCTATTATTTTAAAGAGGGGGTTGAGGCAGGGAAACTCATTGTCTCCTTACCTATTTATTTTATATGTGAAAAGCATTAGTACTTTAATTTGAAAAAATGAGAGAATTAGACAGCTCCATAGATGCAAAATTGCTAGAGGAGCTCCTCTAATAACTTATTTAACTTTTGCTAATGATTGTCTCCTCTTCTTTTAAATCAAACTTGCAAGAATCTCAAGTTATGAAGGATATTTTGTTAGCTCATAAAAAGTCTTCAGGTCAAGTTGTCAACTTTAGAAATCCTCTATGTTTGTAGTCTAAATATGGATGCTAGTAAAAGAAGGCAAGTCTTTAATGCTTTGGAGGTTCAACAGCTTAAGGAAGATTGTATCTACTTGAGATTACCTTTCTTAATGGACAAAAAAAAAATGATTTTTTTATACTCAAGGATAGAGTCAAGAAAAGATTATAGGGGTGAAAGAATAAATTTCTATCTAATATGGAAAAAAAATTCTTCTCAAGACAATAGCACAGGAAATTCCAAATTATGTTATGAATGTGTTTCTCCTTCCTCTAGACCTTTGTATACAAAATTGGAGAGAATGATGAATTCATTTTGATAGAAAAATATAAGAGTAATGTGAGAGGGATTACTTGTTTTGCTGGAATTAAATGTGTGAACACAAGAGTATGGGTGGTTAAGGCTTTAAAAATATACATGCTTTTAATATTACAATGTTAGGTAAACAAGGGTGAAAATTCATAAAAGACCTAACTCACTTATAGCTAGAGTGTTTTAGGCATTTAGGTAAAATACTTTCTAAGAGGTAAGTTTATGTTTACTGAGTTGGGATACAACCCAAGCTTTGTATAGAGAAGTGTTTTGGATGCCTAAGATGTGATTAAAAGGGGATGTCAAGTTCATATAGGCAGTGGTAACCTTACTTTTATTTGGAAATGTCCATGGCTTTCTGATGAGCTTGATGGTTATACCTCCACTAATATATTGGATGGTTTAGAGGAGAAGATAATCGCCTCATTGATGGAGGTGGTAATGGGATTATGATTTAGGTAGTGATTTATTTAAATCTAAAGATAAAGAGTTGATATTGTAGATCTTATTTAATTGGATATGACAAAAAGATAACTAGTAGAAGATAAAGGATTAATATGGCTTATATTCAGTAAAAAGCCACTGTAGAATGCTTACTAAAGAATTGGACTCCCAGTAAGCAACCTGGTTGAATTTTAATTGGATGAAAATGTGCAAATTAAATATTTTGACTGAAGTTAAAGTTTTTATTTGGCGAGCTTAATCTTTAATTCTTCCAACTATAGATGCTCTTAGAACTTGAAAGATGGAGAACTCGCCAATTGACGAGGTCTGCAATTTAGAAAATGAAAGTGTATTATACTTCTTGAAAGTTAGTTTGCCTCTTGTTGTTTGCAACTTTTCTCACAAATCTTACAACAGGTTCAGAGCTCTTGTTTTGTGGAATGGCTTAAAAGAATGTTTGAAGCCAGTGATAATGATACTAGTTGCATGATCTATATAATTTGTTGGAGTTTATAGTATAATTGGAATAAAATTATATGGAAAGGTAAGAGAGATTCCACTCAACAGGTTTTATAGAATGCTAGTTTTACTCTTACTTAATGGTTAAATGCTTAGGTCCAAAAATATGAGAGTGAAACTTTTCCTAAAGCATTTGAAGGTACTTTCTATTAGTGTAAAATGATGGTTAAAGGTTAATAAGGCTCCTTAAGGATGGTTAAAGATTAATATTGATGTAGATGTAGATATATTCACAGCAGAAAGAAGGATTGAATTAGGTTGTATGGCAAGAGACAGTTGCCAAATTTGTATCTACTGATGCTTTTTCCTTTTATTAGTCAATTCCAGTCGAAAGAAGCAAAGGCTATTGGTATTATGAAGGCACTTAGCTAGATAAAAAAAGAAAGATGGGTTAGAAGTAATAATAGAGAATGATACTTAAAGTGTTTTTTAGAGCTTAAAGAAAGAGACGAGCACCCATTTTGCTTTTAGGTTGGTTATTGATGATTGTAATTAATTAGCAAAATCTATTAGGAATGTTGAATTCAATTTTGTAAGGCGTTCTATGAATTCAATTGCTCACTTGTTAATTAAAGCAGTGACTTCTTTGTTAGAACCAACAATGTGGGAGGATTCTTTATATGGAATAAAACTATCTTTAGTTATTTAAAAAAAAACTCATGAATTAAATTTAGTAGAAAAATATTGGAGGGATTTAATTAGATCTTTTTCAAAACCACTTAGGCCTTTAAGCAGTCTTAGATCTCGTTTGCAATTGCGTTTAAAAAAATATTTTTTAAAAAAAAAAAATTTTTTTTTCAAAAACAAATTTGAAAAAGTAATTTATAAAAAATAATAAAAATTAATTAATAAAATTAAAAAAATTCTAAAAACTTTTTTTTAGCTCGCGATAACAATCCGGAGCATACCCTCCTTAGAGTATGAACACAAAGGGATTTGAACAAAAAATTGCTACTTTTCTCTAAAATTATCATCGTTTCATCGTCACTAAAACGACTCTTCGTTTAATTCCCCCCGCAGTACGGCAACATCCCAGCCTTAGCCATCCTCTCCTACTAGGCTAGTATCGCAATTTTCTTTGTCGGAACCTCCAAATTTTCAATTCCTGATCCAATTCGCAGGTACAACCTTTGTATTCTTTCTTCTTACGTTAATCTATGGTTTCAATTGTTTTCGAAAACCAGCATTTTCATTTGTTCTTTTATCTTTTTTCCAATTTATTAGCTTTGCTCTTGCTCTTCTAGGGTTCTCAAAAAGTTCAATTGATTAATGCTATTTTTTCCTGTAGGTGGATTGAATTTTATTGGATGATTTTTGTTCAAAATGTTTTCATGTATCAATGTGCCACCAAGTGATCGACAAAATGCCTCCGTGGATAATATTGATGAGAGTCCTCACAAGGTCGATGAAAATCAGAATAACTGTGGCGATGAGGAGGAAGATGAAGATGAAGACGTTGATTTTAACCCTTTTCTAAAGGGTACACCTTCACCTGAAGCTTCTTCGAGTTTGAGCTCTGAAGTCCATTGTTTGGATGGTAATTCATCCAAACCAACAACTGGGGAGGAGCAAAACTATGCTGTTGGAGATTCTGAACATGGGGAAGAGGTTGTGATGCCTACTGCATTTACTTCTGATACTGAAAAACAACTACTTCAAAGACCTGTTCATAGAAAATTTAAGAAGAGGAAATCGGATTCCATTTCTGTACCGGAAAATCAAAGTGTTCCACACCAGGAGAATAATAGCTTTATCAAGCCTGCAATGAGTTTGGATGATGAGGATGCTATTTGGAAACGCACAAGGGCGAGATATTCGCTGGCAAGTTTCACCCTTGATGAACTTGAGACTTTTTTGCAAGAAACTGATGATGAGGATGACCTTCAGAATGTTGATGATGAACAAGAGTATAGGAAATTTCTTGCAGCTGTTTTACAGGGTGGAGATGGTGATGGTCATTCTACTCAAGATAATGATAATGTTGATGATGAAGATGAGGATAATGATGCAGATTTTGAAATTGAACTTGAAGAGTTACTTGAGAGTGATGTTGATGATAGTAAAAGGGATAAAGATCGAAAGGTGGAGTATGAGAGAGGTGTTCGACGGCCAGAGACTAGGCAGAATAGACGCCAAAAGGCCTCTGCTCAATACAAAAAGAAGCTTTTAGAACAGACAAAGAGGCCATTGCGCCCTCTTTTACCGATTTTGCCAAATGGATCAATTGCTTCATTTCCTACAGCCGATGGGAAAACTTTGACACCTGAGACTGCCCCAAGCTATCTATCTTCTGCAGCAGAAGAGGGTTTAATAAATGGTTTTACTCCACAGCAAATTGGCCAGTTGCATTGTTTGATTCATGAACATGTGCAGCTTCTTATTCAAGTTTTTTCCCTTAGCATTCTTGATCCTTCACGGCAACAGGTTGCCTCCCAGGTTCAGGGTTTGATTTTTGAGATGCTACATAAGCGTGATGAAGTGATAGCATGCAGAGGTGTGTCATATCCTTGTATTTGCTTTCGATCTCCAAATATGTGCCCCTCAGTGACAGATGAAATTCCCGACTTTAACCCAGCACAATGCACTGAATCATCCTCCACTCCAAACATGCAGATATTGGTTTCTGAGAACATTTCCACAACTAGGGAAAGAAATGGCCAGATTAGTTCATCACAAACTGCTGGATCTTTCTGGGTACCTTTCATGAGTGGTCCAATAATATCCATTCTGGATGTAGCTCCACTTAATTTGGTTGGAAGATATATAGATGATGTTTTCAATGGTATGTCATTTAAAACCAACGAGGAGTTTTTGCATTTGCTTCCATATGCTTGTTCAGCCGTTTAAACTTTAAATACTTTACTGTTGATTACTATATGTTCTGACAGCTGTCCGCGAGTATCGGCAGCGTCATTTGGATTCTAGTTGTGATACATGGAATGAGAGGGAACCATTATTTCACCTTCCTAATTTTCCGTCATTAACTGAGGCAAATGGTGAGGTTTCAAAAGGAAACATGCCTCCTGCTTTTAGCACAGTGCCAACTACACCTGGCCAAAATCCGCCTAAGAAGACATTGGCTGCTTCCATAGTTGAAAATGCTAAGAAGCAATCAGTTGCTTTGGTCCCAAAAGATATTAGCGCCTTAGCACAGAGGTTTTTTACACTGTTCAATCCAGCATTATTTCCTCATAAGCCACCCCCTGCAGCAGTAGCAAACCGAGTTCTTTTTACTGATTCAGAGGATGAGTGAGTAGTGTGCTTTCTCCATTTCTATTTCATTCGCTTTTTTAATGCTTTCATTGAACTGGTAGCTGCTATTGCACTTATTTTGGCTTCTTGATTTTTTTTAAGGCTCAAATTATGTTACCTTCCATACTTTTGTCATCTTTTGAGAAGAAACAGCATGAAGTTTGGATAAGTAAATTAGCGAGATTCATAGCATTTAGCCTTTGATGGCTGACTTGTTTGAACTAAGCATAGAATTTGATCGCGTTTAAGAGTATATATTAACCTACAAGATTGTAAAGAAAACTAAAATGCATTGACTTCAAGATGGTGCTCAGTCATTTTGCTTAGTAGCCCTCTAGTCTGACTTGTGTGCTTTCTTTAATTACTTTCAGTCGCCATTTTTATGCATAGCATCAATTAGCTGAGTTCTTTAATTATAATTAATAAGATTTGATTGTTAAGGCTCAGCAGTTATTTGATAGGGTTTTTGATAATGCAGATTATTAGCTTTGGGGATGACCGAGTATAATACAGATTGGAAGGCAATTCAACAGCGTTTTCTTCCATGCAAAACTAAGCATCAGGTAGTTTATACTTTATACTGGAGATTCTATATTGCCAACACCCAAGTTTCTGGTAATTTCTACTAAAATATCAGCTACTTGTGGATATCACTCATGTTCTTTTTGCTAATGAATAAAGGGATCATATGTTTTGGCCACTAGTAGGTAAATGAGGTCTTCTTCTTTGTTTTCAAATTTTTGGTCTGTGCACTCTATCTACACGAGAAATCAGGTATTGATGTCATCGTATAGTGTAATCATTAGAAATATTCGGTGGTCTGCAACCATAAGGTTGTAAGTGTTTTTATTTTCCATTATGCATACAATTCGTATTGGTTAGTGTAGCTTTTAAATTATCTTGATAATGAGGAATTGCCTTTTTGGTAGTTTGTAGTTCTTGAAAATTAGAAGACACTAGCATGTAATGGTTTCTTATATCAGCAGCATTTGCTAACTTGTGTTACAGATTTTTGTCAGGCAGAAAAATCGCTGCTCTTCAAAAGCACCAGAAAATCCCATAAAGGTATACACAAAACTTGGGCCTAATTCACAATTGTATCTTTGCTCATTGGAAGTATGGTTTTGTTCTTTTATTCAGAGTATCATGTGTCATTAGGCAGTGGCTTGTGCAACAACATCCTCCCTCCATGCCTCTTCCATCTCTGTATCTCTCCATACCATGAAAGAAGTAATTTACTAACAGCAATGTCTTGGACTCAAATATATAGTCTGCTTGCTTAACTGTTGAAAAATCACATGTAATTTGATTGAATGGTTCCATAGAAAGAAGTTGTATTTGGAATCGAAAATTATGAATGGTGTACCTTTAGGTTTGGATTAGGGGTATCCATGGTTGGCTTGGATTGTTTCTGAAGAAAATATTTAATTGAACCAACCTAAATTATTCCGTGGGATTCCAAATTGAGTTGAATCAAACTCAACTGAGCTTGATATGGTTGGTTGATTTTGGGGACCAAAAGTAACATTAATTTTGGATTGGGTTAATTTATATGGTTTGAATTGAATAAGTCCAACATAATTAATTTCATTTATTTTTTTTTTTTTTGAAAAAAGTCTTATTAAATTTTAAAATTTGTGGCATTATTAAATCAGAATGTCTTATAAGATACCAGAAATATACGTGTTATTTATGCTATATTATATATCTGATATATTGTTTGTGATTTAACCATGTGTAGCTACAAAATCAAAAGGAAAACAAAATTTAAACCAAATGAAATTAGTTTGGCCTGTTTGGTTTAGTTTGTCAGTTTATTCAGTTTGATGGATGACTCTAGTTTGGATTCTATTCTCATTACTTCTAATTAGTGAAAAATTTAATCTAATTTCTTGCTATTTTAAATTTATGCAGGCAGTTCGGAGGCTGAAAACCTCTCCATTGAATGCAGAGGAGATAGAATGTATTCAGGAGGTAATATCATGCAGGACCTTTCTTAATTTCTTCTACCCTTCAGCAGAATTAGCTGCCTGATTTTAACACCTCAATCCAGGGACTCAGGGTTTTCAAACATGATTGGATGTCAGTGTGGAGATTCATTGTCCCACATAGGGATCCATCCTTGCTACCCCGACAGTGGCGGATTGCCCTTGGAACTCAGAAGTCATATAAATCAGATGCTGCTAAGAAGGAAAAACGACGGATTTATGAATCAAATAGAAGAAGGTGCAAAACTGCAGATTTGGCAAACTGGCAACAGGTATCGGACCAGGAGGTCTGTTTTCATGCTGAATACCCGCATCTTACCATGTTACGAATTAGCCATGTCATTTTTTACCTTCTCCTGATGAGTTTTGGTGGAATAAGCTGTGCTTGACTGCCTAGTTGTTTGTCAAAATTCGTATTCACCCACTGCATAAATGTTTATAGCTCTAGATTGTAAATTAGCTGGGCCATGCCTGGCTTAGCTTAGGTTTGACCCTGGCTCATCACATTTTATGGTTTCAAAGTATTATAGCATAATGGCCTGGAACAAAATTTAGTTCTGAATCTTAAGAAATTTTTAATAAACAAGCAATCTACAAGTTAAAGATTGACTAACAAATTTTGTGGTGTAAATTCTTTTTCCTCTATTTTTTTTTTTTAATCTATGTGCTCATGCAAATTGTGCCATATCACTTGTACCAAGTTGAGCTGCATGTTTCATCAAGTTAAAAGACCTCTGTTTGGCTTGACTCTAATAGCGTTAAAATTTAGCTCAGCTCGTATTTGTTTAGGGGTGATTGATGACTTTCCCTTAGATGGTTATTTAACTTCATTAAGTTCTTTAATTGACTGCAGGACAATCAGGTTGATAGTACTGGTGGAGAAAATAACAGTGGAGATGATTATGTTGATAATGTAAATGAAGCTTACGTTCATCAGGCATTTTTAGCAGACTGGAGACCAGATGCCTCATGTCTTACTTCTTCAGAAAATCCCTCCTTAAACCTTGGTGAAAAAAACCTTCCTACTGGTGCTCTGTTAAGAGAGGATATTCATGTTAGGGAGCAATCCCAGATTGATAATATTCATAGATTTCCATATGCCCGCCATTATCAATATCCTCATGCTGTGTCGCACTTTACTCATGCGAGATATTATCCTTCTAATTCCATGCAACTGAAACATCAAGTTTCTGATACAACATTGAATGCTACTAAGTCTCAAATTTATATGTGGCCATACCGGACTCGTAGAACTGATGGTGCTCACTTGGTGAAATTAGCACCAGATTTGCCCCCTGTAAATCTGCCTCCAACTGTTCGCGTAATTTCTCAGGCAGCTTTCAAAAGCAACCAGTTCAGAGCGCCTGTAAAGGTGCCTGCCTCAGGAGGTAATAGTGGGGCTGGAAGAGAAAGAGAAAACTTTGTCCCTCAGCTTCCACATGTTGCAAATTTGAGAGCCACCAGTTTGGCAAAGGCTAAAAAGGATGAAAGCAATCAGGTGCCAGAGAATGTCACAAATACATGCCCAGAAGATCTTACAACTTCACGTCCAGAAGAATCTGCAGTTCTCCATGATACAGGTGCTGCTGAACAGAGAGGCAATGATTCAGATCTTCAGATGCATCCTTTACTGTTTCAGGCTCCTGAAGATGGATGCTTGTCTTATTACCCACCAAACTGCAGCACCAGTACTTCTAGTTCTTTTGCTTTCTTTTCAGCAAATCAGCCTCAATTGAATCTGAGTCTCTTTCATAGTCCAAACCAAGCAAATCAAGTTGCTGATTGTTTCAACAAATCTTCAAAAACAAAGGAACCCACGTCAACATCATTTGGGATTGATTTCCATCCACTTTTGCAAATAACTGATGAAGAAAATAGTGATTTTGCTGCAGCATGCTCCAGTACACATCAATTTGTTTGTTTGGGAGGTAAATCTGCTCAATTTCAAAATCCTTTAAATGCTGTTAGGACCAAATCACCAGTTAATAGCGGTCCATCTGCTACCAGCCCAAAACCTTCTGGTTGTAATGAGAAAGCTAATGAGCTGGACTTGGAAATCCATCTAAGTTCTACATCCACAAAGGAAAAAACTAAGGGAAATAGAGATGTTGGCTCAAATAATCAAAGAAAGTCAACAATAAGTGCACCAAATTCTGGAAATACAATTGAAAAGCACAAACCTAACAGTCCATGTCCTCAACACAGTGAAAATTGCTCAACAGTTCAAAGCAAACTTGTTTCAAGTGCTGATGCCTTAGCTGTTCCAAGCAATAGTGACAGAAGATGCAACATGGATGATTTAGGAGACCAATCTCACCCCGAGATTGTAATGGAACAGGAAGAATTGAGTGACTCAGAGGAAGAAACTGAAGAACATGTAGAGTTTGAGCGTGAGGAGATGGCTGATTCTGATGGGGAGGAGGGTTTGGACAGTGAACCAATTGCTGAAGTGCAAAATAAGGTGATTTTGCTCTCTCTTTTTGCTAGTGTTTAGCTACTTTGGAGTCCTGAGATACAGGCTTTTGAGCAGTTTTTGTTATATTAAATTCTGTTCCTAACCAAACTATGCTTTTTAATTTTTTGACACATCAAAGTGATTCCCTTTCTCACATAGCTTACATGTGATTCACAGCACATAAGATAAATCAAATATAGCTATTTTTTTAAACTACTGAGGTGATTATGCTTATTTGGCAAAAAAAAAGGTGATTATGCGAAACTTTTGACCATTCAGGCGCACCTCACACTGTGTCCACCTTTTTGTTAAAAATAAAAATAAAAAACTGAATTAGAGACATTATCATGCCCAAAGACCTCTCTGTATTGTTGCCTTGCCCTGTCCCCTCTCCTCATCTAAATGTAACTTTGATATCCTCAAGTCTAACCACTGATTCAGAAAACTGCAAATGATTCACCCTTTATGGTTCTTGTCAATTGCACTGATGATCTTTTAAAATGCTCCCAGCGTTTTAATTCTCTGAAGTTAACCCTTTTGTAATCTGCTGGTGCATGTCTTCTCATTAGGCTGCAATCTTTCTTTTCTTTGATTCTTGGTTGGTCTTGCACGGTGGGGGGCATTGCATAGTTTGGTTGTTGACTGACATTGTCTATTCATCCTTTTTGGGGTTTGGTAATGTCTCATGGTTTAGTTCCTTTGTCCTCTTCTCATCTGTTCTAGCAAATGAACTAATTATATTTGTCAAAATAGATTACATTCATTTTGTTATCTGACGTCCTATGTAATTATTTGTTAATAGGAGAGTCCAAGTTTTGTGACAGAAAAAGTTGCAGCTGATGCGGATTGTCTTGATAAACAATGTGAATGGAAGAGCATTGTTCCTCAGTGCAATACTTCCATCCCTGGGAAGGGCAGTCCTATTTTGAAGTTGAGCCTGACGAGCATGGGGAAAGATGGTAATGGTAGCTCTTGGTTGACTTTAGATTCTTGTGCACCTATTGACCCTCCAAGCATGAATGCCAAATATGAAGAGTGTAGAATCGGTGTTTATCCTGTTACCAAAAACTTAGCTTCAGGTCGTCCAAACCGATCCTGCAAGAAGACAACACCAAGCAGAAAAAGCATTGTGACAGAGAAGGATGCCATGGATATGGCACAACAACTTAGCCTTGGTCCTCTTGCAGTTTCCACATTGAAGAAACCCAGGAAGCGAGCTTGTCGAACAAATACAGGTTTGAGCACGGGAATGACAACTGCGAATTCCAGATGTGATCAAGACAAGTTTGGTTGATTGTAGTCTATTTAATAAACAGCAGAAATAGTTGAATAGTCCAAATATATGTGTTTAGCTCGAATGCGATCATCTTAATTAGCAAGTGAGCTTATGGAGTCGAAGCTCAAATACTGAAGCAGAAGAGAAATTTGGTTGTTCAGAGGCTGCCTGTCTTTCTCACTAACACCTTTTCCTTGGGTCTTTTCTAATTTGCACTACCACTGGAGATATTAGACGGATTTTTTTTTTTTCTCACCATTTTGATTTATTGTGAATATGTTTTTAGTGGAATAGAATGAGCAAATTTATATCCTTTATTCAATGGTCGTGTACAGATATTTTTTGCTTGTAGATTCTGTTACTCCCAATTAGGGGCAGAATGGTTTATTGTGAGGATTTTTTTTTTTTTTTTTTTTTTTGAAATATAATGCAGTTTATCAATGTAAGACAGAATTACCTTCTTTTCTTCATAATGGTACTTAAGAGATGCATGGAATCTTTCCCCCTATCCCTAGAATTAAAGAAAGTTATGCTTGTCAATTCTTCTTCTTCTTCTGGAATGGAATGAGCAAAATAATATCCTTCATTTAATAGTCGCGTGCAGATATATTTTTGCTTGTAAATTCTTTACTCTCAATTAGGGGCAGAGTGGTTTAGTTTAAATATTTTTTTTGTAATATAATGCAGTTTATCAATGTAAAACAAAATTACCTCCTTTTCTTCATAATGGTAATCTAATTCAGTAGTTAAGAGATGTATGGAAAGTGAAGAAAGTTAGGCTTGTCAATTCCTCTTCTTTTGCTGCAGTAATAATGTATTGGGCCTGGTTAAGAATTGGAATTTTTTTGAACTTCAAGTATAAATTCAATCCCATCAAAACCAAAAATCATGGTTTTAACCCCTTTTTGGAAATTCAAATTTTGTAAGAATTCAATTCAAATATATATATATATATATATATATATATATATATATATATATATATATATATATCA
>CANTUT010000555.1:552500-591412 GCA_947687605.1 Reutealis trisperma
TCATGAAAGACAAAATCAGTGAAGAATTTAGTGACCAAATTGGAAAAAATTCAACATTTAGTAAACAAAATTTAGTGATCAAATTGTAAAAAAAAAAAATAAAGGTTAATGACTATATTAAAAAATAATACAAAATTCAGTGATCAAATTAAAGTCTGTGAAAAAAAATTAAAGCTTAATGATCAAATTGTAAGAAATTGAAAGATAATGATTACATTATAAAACAATGCAAAATTTAGTGAATTTGCATGCAATTTACCCAATTAGCTAAACTATTTGTGATAAGCATAAAAAATACAAATACTATATAGATATGATATACATATACCATATATATATGAAATAGATACCAATTTATTCTCATATTCTTTGGTTTTGCCTACTTGATCTTCTTTGTTCTCATGTTTTTTAACTTGTTTTGTTGTTATTGGCTGCTAGTGTTTATATTAGTTCAATGATATATGTAACATATATCAAAATATATAATATAGATATCATTTTTTGGATTGTTTTTCTTAATTATTTTGAATTAATTACTATTCCTAATGCATCACATATAGGAATAGCAAGTATACGAAATTAGTTATATACCAATTATATATTATTGGCTTAAGTAGGGCAATCCTAAGGGGTGAATAAGATTATAAAATTTCTAATGCAATTCTTCATCCTATATAGAATATAGTGATAAATTAGAAAATAAATATACAATTAAAACATACGAGATAAAAAAGCCTAGCCGGATTTATAGTGGTTCGGAGTCAATCTCTTCTCCTATATCCATTTTTCCTAAGTCACACTAATTTAGGATTTCACTAGTGATCCAAGATTGGACCCAATGCTTTATAATAGTTGAATCATGATTTCACCATAATTCTCTAGGATTTTGCTCTAGTTCTTCGAAATTTCCCCCTTACAATAGTTATACGATATTTTGTCCAACTCTTAGGAGATACAGGAGTTTAAGAGTGTTTATAGTTACTCAAGACTTATAAAGAGCTAGCACAAATGATAGATTTAAGTATATTAGCTAATATAAACATGAGCACAAAAGATATGAAGATTATTGAATTTCAAACTTAGATAGCATTTTTAATCACTTGGAATCTCACTCTCATCATGTTGAAGCTATATATATATATATATATATATATATATATATATATATATATATATATATATATATATATATATATATATATATATATATATATATATAAAAGATATGATTTCTATGCTTTGAAGACCGATCCAAAGAAGTTCCAACTAGTTGTAAATGGCTATATTTTTTGTCTGATGTGACATGTTCACGATGGTAAACTTTGAGTTCACTGCAATGAACTTTGAGTTCAAGGCGATGAACTTTATCTAAAAAAATTCATCTTGCTTCTATGTCTAGTTCACGATGGCGACTTTGCGATTCATAGTGATGAACTTTGTCTTGAAGAAAATCCATTTTAATTCTACGTCAAGTTCATAGTGGTGATTTTATGATTCACAGGTATGATCAATATAAAATTTAAAATATTGAATTATACAATTTCAAATGATAAATTTTTTTTATCAGAAAACTTGACCAGTCTAATATAAATTTTTAGTTTTGATAACTCCAACATCATCCATCTTCATGCTCGAAAAATCAAAATACTTTATTGCTCACTTGATCATGATAGTTTGATCATGCTTTAGTATTTTAGAGCAAATTTCTCCTATCATTCTCTAACTAATGACTAATGTACTTTGTGATACTCCATCTAAAAAATCGGATATAAAAATACCTGAACTATACCCATTAGTATCCACATGGTCCTTTTTTAAGTCAGTGTCGCCAAATCAACATTTTTAATATTTTTTTTCACCACATTTTTAGTTCCCTTAGCTTCTCTTTTTGTCTTATGCATGGTATTCAATTTGGTACTTAATAATAATAACAAGAAGATGAGGGATAACTATGCCTAAGGAAGAGAGAGAAACATAAATGGGAAGGAGGGAGAAGGAGTTGTCCATAGGAAAACTCCACCTCTCTCTTGGAACAGGCATAAAGGACAATCCCACAAGACTTGTACTAATTTTACACTATTCCTAACCAGAGATAACTAAGGCTCAATAACTAGCCCAACTTGAGCAATAGCTACTACCGCCACAGAAGCAACTGATTCACCGGAAAATCAAAGGTGGTAGAACCACGAGGTTCCAGCTGGTGGTATAGGCTTGGGACTCCATATCCCCACATGGGCATTCTTGCGTATAATGGCCTTAGAAAAATAGTATCCTGTTTTTTAGCCCAAATACTGCGCAATTGGTTGTCTTCACTCTTTCATTTGCAAAACCAATAAGGTTTCTTATGTTTTTGGATCTTGTTTAAAAGAAGATCTGTGTGTTGCCAATTGATATTGCTATTGGTGGTACAATCAAGATCATGAGCATCATTAGAATTAGAAGTATTTAAATACAAAAAGCAATTTTTTTAGCAACTTGTATATTGGCATGAGAATTTTGCAAAGGAACTTTCCTATTTAAATTGGAAGAACAATCTTAGTGTGCTTTAGGATTTGAATATTTTTCTTTTTGGTTACATGAGTTTTAGTATGGGAATTTTGTTTAGAATCCTTTGCAGTGGACAAAAGCTATGCTTTTTCCCCCACCTAGTAATTTTTTATAGGAGTATTCAAAGGTCTATGGTACCTAAAACACCTATCAATCATTTTTCTTTATCAATGGTGATGGCCACTACATTTGATAATAGCAAAATAATAATAATAATTAAAAAAGGTAAATAAATAAATGGAAAATTTCCTATATAATTTTAAAAAAGAAAAAATGAAAACAAAGAAAATAAAACTATATAATTTTCTCATTTAGTCTTTGCCTTTCTTGGACATGCTGCATAACAAATAAGATTCCCTTTTGAATAAAATTTTGCAAATAAAATAATTGGATTTAACTTATATGAAATAAACTTCAAATAACCTTAATCAAGATGAGAGGAATATAGATCCATTTTGCATGCCCAAAGGATGCAGACCCCACTTTTATCTTACCAAACTGTAAATCTCGCACAAAGGCAACAAGATAATTTTGAGAAATTATTGTGCACTGAAGGTTATAAGTGAGATTTGCTAATTTGTTTGTGTGATATTGCTTATTATTAATGGGCTTGTTGTGATTTGAGAGAGATGGTGATTTGAGTGTCTTTAAAAATTGAATGGATTTTATCTTTAATCTTTGGCTAGCTTCAGTAGGTGAAGGTAAAGGAAAGAGAGAAACAAGTTGAGTACCACACACATGAGAGAGGAAGAGAAGCCAAGGGAACTAAAAACATGGAGAAAAAAATATTAAAAATGCTGATTTGGCCTTACACGTCAACTGGCTGCTAAGGCAGCTAACGGTAACTTGACAAAAGGACTATGAAGTTACAAATGGGCATAGTTTTTAGATGGAGGACCGCAAAATGCATTACTCATTAGTTGGAGGATGACGAGTGAAATTTACCCTAGTATTTTACCCAATGCTTCTTCTGCACACCTCAAATTGATGCAAGACTTTTTGCATATGAAACTAGCTTTATAAAGATAAAAATTTGGATAAAGGCATGTTCAAATTCCCTTTTTAGAATTAACGCTATTAATACTAATTGGGATCATCTGTTGTGACCCAGTCTGACAACTTGAGCATAATTCAATCAAAAATTCAAAACTCCATTTTCCAAAATCCAAAAATTATACCAATTTTTTTCTTGAAATTAGACTAATGTAGCTATCCATCTATATATGGCTTGCATTCATAAACTCTTCCAAGTAGTAAAATTTATTCTTCAAACTTCAGTCAACAATTTTGCTTCCATGGAAATAATCCTTGTTCACATGACTTTATTGGTTTCACTTGCTCTTTTCATTGCCCTCCTATACTCTATAACTTTTTTAGTCTTTATTGCTTTATGATTTCACCTTTATGTTCACTTTCTTTTACTTCATTGCGTCAATGGTAATCAAAGATTATGTACTAACAATAGCAACACTAAATAAACTTATTAGTATTAATAATATTGTGCATTATAAAATCACATATGAAACCTTAGAGTCAACATTCTCCCCCTTTTTGATGATGAAAAAATATTGATGCAATAATCAAAATAATTCTCCCCCTTTTTGGAATCAATCAAAAGTTAAAACAACAAATAAACAATCAAGCACATTCTCTCCATTTTTGTCAAGAATCAAAAAGTTAAAACAATAAGTAATGCTCAAAATTTAAGCAATCATAATATGCATATCAAATGTTTCTTCCCTTTTTTGTCAAAATTCAAACAAGATATAGTTAAAAAAGAAGAAAAATAACAATTTATACTCCCCTTACTCAAATCACACACACACACACACACACACACACACATACACACACACACACACACACACACACACACACACACACACATATATATATATATATATATATATATATATATATATATATATATATATATATATATATATATATATATATATATATATATATATATATATGTATGTATGTATGTATGTATGTATTTTCTCCCCCTTTGATTAGGCAATAAAAATATAATTAAGCATCAAAGATTAGTGGTACTCTTATAAGTTTTAAGTTTATGAGTCTTGGAGTTCCCTTGCTTCTCATTTCCTTTTGAATAGAGTTGAAGTAAATTTCGATATCGTACCAGCCTCTTTCATTCCTTCTTCTTACAATCCAGTGGGAAATCCAATTGCTCATGTGGTCTATTCATGTCCAGCTTCATCAGTTGATTGATTTAGAGCTTATTTACCAATAGTGTCTTCTATCTTGTGGTAGATGGCATACCTAATGGCTTAGCTAGTCTTATCTGCTTATTCACTCTGTAATGTTGTTGGGATCTCTTTAAATCAATTGTTGAGGAAGGAAGAGAAATCATATATAAAGAAAAGGGAACTCAAAAAAAAGAGCATTCATCCTATATCATATTAAGATAAATATTTTATCCCTCTTTTTTGACAATTTCAAACAAATTCACAATCACAAATATCAAGGATGAAATATCATGCATTATCATTTCAATATTAAAGCATTTTAAAGTATCAAAACTCTTGAAGTATCCAAAATATATCAAATGTATCAAATACTATAAAAATAAATGGAATACACCACATTCAACTAAAATATAATCAAGATAATATCATGAAAAACATGAACATATAATTAAAGTTGATATGGTGGTGGTGAAAATTTCATCACTCTCGTAAGTGCACATAGTGATAGGGTGATAAAATGGTAATGGGGTAAATTATCAATTGACAAAAAATATACTAAGAATTTGTCACTCACTTTGTGCATTTATGATCATATGTAATTAATTCAAATAGAATAAGTTAATGTATGTTGAGCTTAAAATGATATAAATCCAATTGAGATTACATCATTTAGCTGTCTATATTACAATAAGAACATGAGTATGCCAAGTATCACAAAATTCATACAAATCTTGTGATTTCAGCAAATAATCATCAAAATACGATCAAATTTTCGAACAATAATATATATAGCAGTCTTAGTTGATTCACACCTGAGATGTGATGTTTAAACAATGTAAAGGACTTCAACTCATCCATCTTTGAGATCGTTTATTTTTCTCTCCACATGATCTTTGAACATCTTTTGTAAAGCATCTTATTTAAATGTCCCTTTATGCTACCTTAAATGCTTATAAATTCTTCATAGTTTTCTTCCAAGTTTACTTTCATCTTTATGAGAATTTCTCCTTTTTTTTTTAATGAGTTTTGAGCACATATTTGTTTCTTTTCTTAGTGATCTCCCTATAAAATAAAATTGTAATGTGTTTATTTGTACCCTTTTGTTTTTGGGTCCACCATGGCTAGTGTTCATAAAAACCCAAATACTTTTAGGAATTTGTTTTGGTTCTTTTGAAATCCAAACTTTTGTAGTGGTATATGGTTTCTTAAATTAAATAGGACAACTTTGAATAGTGTGACTATGATAATAACAATGAGAACAGTTAAAACTTTGGGCTGAATTTCATTTTTCTTGAAAAAGATATTATATTTCTTTTCTTTAAACTTTGCTTTATAGCCCAAACTGGCTTTATTATATACTCCTCTTTGTGATAAAATGATATCATCAAAAGTCTCACTTCCAATAGAAAATTTTCTCAAAATTTCCTTGGAGTCATTAAAATCTTTCTTGATCTTATCATTTACAAGTTAGAGTCTCAAAGGAGATTTCTTAAAACTAATTTAAGTCATGAGTTTTTCATTTTCAATCATCACATCATTGCATTTTAAAGAATTCTCATGCTCATTTTTTAATTTGCATAAATTCTTTTTCAAAGACTTAGTCTCCCTTGTAACAATTAAAAAATTTTCTATTAATTCATCAAAATCATTTTGTAACTCTTAAAAAGTATAAGAGTTAAGAGTTATCTTATCATCTTCAAAGTAATCCTCTTGAGCTATCAAGCAAACGTGGCTCTCTCTTTTTCTTTTTCATCAAATCATTCTTATCACTTGAAGTGTCAATTCCACTCTAAGCTACATATACTTTGTTTTTCTTTGCATTTTTTCTTTCTCTTCTGTCCTTTTTCTTCTATTTGAGGAAAGGGCATTTATGTCTATAGTTACCCAGTTTCTTGCATTCATAACAAGTCGCTCATCCTTGTGTTCTTCAACTTGCTTTCCTTTGTTCTTATTAAGGCTCCTTTTGTATTTGTCTATTGAGAGAAATTTGCTAAATCTTCTAGCAAAAAGTAGCATTTCTTGCTTATCATTCTCATCATCACTTTATGAATCTATTTTATTTTCACAAGAAGCTTTTAAGGCAATGAATTTTTATTTCTTTGAAGTACCTTCCTTTTCTCTAGATTCCTGCCTCTTAATTTGTTTCATCTCATAAGTGATGAAATTACCTACAAGCTCTTCAAGAGACAAGGAACCGAGATTCTTTGATTTCTCAATAACTTTTACATTAGAGTCATATGGCTCTAGTAGTGATCTCAAAAGTTTGGTGATAACCTCCTTTTGAGTAAAGGTCTTCTTTAGTCCCTTTAAATCATTCAAAATAGTTGTGAATCTCTTGTACATATCAGCTATGGTTTTTCATGGAGAAATTTTCAAAGCTAGTAGTGAGTATGTTTAGCTTAAAGTCTTTGACTTGGCTTGTCCCCTCGTGAGTCATCTTTACAACTTCCTAAAATTCATTAGCTATTTCACAAGTGGGCATCCTATTGAACTCGATTTCGTGAAAGCACAAAATAAAAGATTAACAACCTTTCATTTAAAGCCAATTTTCTTTTATCTTCTATGGTGTAGTTTGAAGGATTCTTAGGCTCTTTAGTTTCTTCATCCATAGGAACAAATGATCCTTTCTTTATAATCTCCCAAAGCTCATATCCAAATCTCATCCTCAGTTTTCATTGATTGTAGTTTGTGCCACAAAACAATGGTGGTCTTATGCTACATTAGCCTTCTTGGAAAGTAGTCTTTGATATTTCTGCCATAGTAATCATTAACTCTTAAAATCATAGGATTTTATGAAATGCAAGAGCACAATCTCTGATACTAAATGTTGGCCTAAGTATGGAAATCCTAATTAAGGGAGTGAATATGATTATAAGATTTCTAATGCAATTCTTCACCCTATATGCAAAGTGAAAAATTAAAAATAAATAGCACAATTAGAAGATATGAGATAGAAAAAGCTTAGCTAGATTTATTGTGGTTTGGAGTCAATCTCTTCTCTACATCCACTTCACGTAAATCACACTGATTTATGGTTCCATTAGTGATCTAGGATTATGCCCAATGCTCTACAATAGTTGAATATGGATTTCACTGTAATTCTCCTAAATTTCACCTTAGTTCTTTGGAACTTCGCCCTTACAATAGTTATATGAGATTTTGCCTGACTCTTAGAAGATACAAGAGTTTAGGAGTGTTTATAATAACTTAAGACTTACAAAGAGCTACTACAAATGATACACTTAAGTACACTAGCTAATACGAATATGAGCATAAAAGATATGATATGAAGAGCATATGTATTCTTGAATAAAGTATATGAAGATTATTGAATTTTAAACTTGGATAGCATTTTTAATCACTTGGAATCTCACTCCCATTATATATATATATATATATATATATATATATATATATATATATATATATATATATATATATATATATATATATAGATACACATTCATGTCTCTAATATCAACTGCAAGATTTGATTTATGTGCTTTGAAGACTAATCCAAGCAAGTTCCAACAGCTATAAATGATTGTATTTTTTGTCTGATGTGATGTGTTCACAGTAGTGAACTTTGAGTTAAGGGGGATGAATATTGAGTTCAGGGTAGTGAACTTTTTCTAAAGAAAATTCATATTACTTCTATATCTGGTTCACAACAATGTCTTTATGATTCACATTGGTGAACTTTGTTTTGAAAAAAAAAAATCCATTTTACTTTTGTGTCTAGTTCATAGTGGTGACTTTGTGATTTAAAGGTGTGACCACTTCAGAATTCAAAACCTTAAGTTATAAAATTCCAAATGATGAACTGCTTTTTTTTGTTAGAAACTTTACCAATCTGCTACAATTTTATAGTTTTGAGTAACGCCCAAAATCATCCGTCTTCATGCTCCAAAAAATAAAAATATTTTTATTGCTCATCTTATCTTGACAATTTGAACATGCTTCAATATTTTAGCCAATGCTTCTTCTGTACATTTCATACTAATGCAAGACTCAATGCATACGAAACTAAACTACTAGAGATACATTCAAATTCCCATTTCATAATTAATGCTACTAATTCTAATTGATGTCATCTACTGTGACATTGTCTGACAGTTTGAGCATAATTCAATAAAAAATTCAAAACTCCATTCTCCAAACTCCAAAAATTACACTAATTTTTGTTCCTAGATTGATGTAGCTATCCATACATAGGGGTTAGTATAGTTCAGGAGAATCTGGGAATTTGAAAATCTTTAGAACCGAACCGAATTTTAGAGATTTTTAAAATTGAATCTCTAGAACCGTACCATGATATAATAATCTCCATACCAAACCATTCCAATTTTTTGTGATGGTTCGGTATGGAGATTCGGGCCTAACGGGACGGTTTGGTATGAAACAGAATGGAATGGAACAGAAATCTGGAGATTTTTTTTTAAATAATTAAAAAATATATATATTCATCTTAAACTAATTTGTAGTATCTCAAAATTTCTTAAATTTTTATTATATTTTTTACTTTATTAATGATTAAAATTATAAAAATTAATGCTTAAAATTGATTGAAAATAAACTATAATATATAATATTATAAATTTAACATTATCACCAATGAAATTATAAGTTTTAATAATAAATTAATAATTTAATGGTCTTAAAATTTTGAATTGTGAGATTACAAATTTAAATCTATTAAAAAAATAACATCAAATTTTTATATAAAGTCATTGCATTACTTAATGATTGACTTAATTAATTATATTGATAAATTAAAGAAATTGATGAAATTATCACTGCTTTAAAGTTGTATAATCAAATCAATATTGTTTTATTACTGCTCAAAGTTAAAAAATTTCTGATAGGACAAAATAATTAATTTTTTTTTAGTTTTTAACCATGACATATTATTAATACTAGGATTATACAAATTATTAATTTTTTTATGAAATTTTAAAATAATATTAGTACTACACAAATTATTAATTTTCTTTTTAAAGTTTAGCTTATACTTATAAAGTTGTAATATAATAACTAAATTGAAACTAAAATTTTATAATTAATAAAAAATAAATTTTACTTATGCATTATTGAATTTCCTTAAAATATATTGCTAATTCAATATCAAAATATGTGTGTGTGTGTGTGTATTCTTTAAATTGGTTCTAGTTTAGGTTCTTCGGTTTGTGACAGTTCGGTATGGTTCAGTACGGTTCTTGGTACGGATAATTACTAATCTCTATAACTATACCAAAAAATAATTTTGAGACAGTTCTGCTCAGAGAAAGTTAAATGGTCAACAAATATTTTCAGTTTTGGATATTTTCAGTTTAGATTTTCGGTATAGTTCGGTATCTTCGAGTCCCGTGCTTAACCCTATCCATACATATATGGATTGCATTCATAAACTCTCTCAAGTAGTATAGTTTATTCTCAAACTTCACTCAATAGTTTTGCTTCCGAAGAAATGAGCCTTGCTCACATGAGTTTCTTGGTTTCACATACTCCTTTCATTGTCCTTATATGCTCTATAGCTTTTTCCATCTTTACTGCTTTATGATTTCATCTTTATGTTCAATTTGTTTACTTCATTACATCAATGATAATAAAAAATTACCTACTGATAACAACAACACTAAACAAACTTGTTAGTAGTAATATTATTTTGCATCATCAAAATCGCAAATAATATCTTGGGGTCAATATAGATAAATATATGATTTTGATATACGTTGGCTAAGTTCCTTCTATCTTACCAATTAGTGGTTAACCATGTGATAATAGATTAACGTTTTCTTATTAGTCAGTAATTTAATTTATTTTCTTCATTGGAAATTTTTTTATCATGGTATGGACATTTTGCAAGTTATTATTAAATTGTTTATTATATGAAAATACTTGGTTTGACTAATAAATATATAAATATAGAATAAAATTTAAAAGTTTATTGACATAATATGTTCCTATACTTGTAGGATAAACATGTGTCCTATCTCCTTTGAGTTGTCAAGAAGTGAAAAAAGCAAGATACTTTAACATTTTTGGGAGTTTATTTCACTCATGGTCTTCTAACTTTTGCATAACGCACACTTTGGTCCTTCAATTGAAGTTTACTTTATAAAAATCATTGAACTTTGAAGGATGTGCACATTAAAATCCTTTGTTAATTCTCTCAACTAACTCTAATGGCTAACACTGTACATGTTGACACCTAAGCATTTTTGAAATAAAAAAATCCACATCATCATCCTAATCAAACATGTTACGCGTGGTGACTTTGCTTCACCCTTTCCATAAAATAGACCTTTGTAGACATGAATGAGATAAAAATCAAAATTGAAATTGGACAAAAAGAAATTGCTTTTACCTTGCTCCACATTATTCGTGGAAGCTTGAATAAGATGGAATCACAAGATCCCAATATTGTTGTAGACTATCTGACTACATTTGGGCAACCCATTTGTGAATGTGGGGATAAAGTCCACTAAGGACCTCTCGGATAGAGGAAAACCCAGGGAAGCGCTTTTATGGGTGTCCCAATTATAGGGTGAGTGATCTGTTCGTGGTATATTATTTGCACGTTGGCTTTGTGATTGAGTGTTGAATTTTTGGTTAATTTTTTATTCTTTAATTTTTGTAGACTCTAAAGGGCAAGTGCCATTTCTTAATGTGGGTAGAGCTTGAATTTCCAGAAAGGATAAAGAACGTGATTAACAGTCTATTGAAGAAAACAAAGAGATTAAAGCGGGAGAAGTATGAAGAAGCAAAAAGGCAGAGGCTTATAGTATTTGGGAAAGTGTTTGTATGGAGTGTGGCTATTTTCTCTATTGGAGTCCCTATGGCTGTATCCATATTAGCTTTGAAGAAGGAATGAAGGCATGGATGATAGTTATGAGTAATATAGGTGTGGGTGCCATGTGTGGGTGCATTTTGTCATATGCTATGTATAATGTGCTCTAAACTAATGTATTTTGCTTGTTTGTTATGAAATGATAGGGTTTAAATTCCCATATTTTAATGCATTTCTTTATTTTGTGGTTTGGTTTATTTTTTATGTGGTTTGACAGGTGTAGTGACAAAATTATTAATGTAAAGCACATGTTTTGCAGTATATAAATTGCAAATGTAAATCACAAGTTTGACGATATGCAAACTGCTTATATAATATCAGAGATGCAATCTGCATATTTTTTTAGCAATCTGCCATAGCATTTATCAAAATAATCCAATTTAATATATTGATAATCACATTACAAGGTTTAAATAAAAGGAAACTAGATGGCATAGCCCAAAAAATACAAACTACACCTATATTATAACTAAAATGCCCAAAACTAGGTCCATTTTCATATTAACTGCCATATCTAATTCAATAGAGATTAACATCCCATAAAATAATACAACTTTTGCATTTTCCAATTGTGTTTCCTACATAAAAAAGTTGCATTAAAAAAAAAACACATATCTGCAATGATCATCTATTTCCCTCATTTCTGCTTGCTCAGTGATCTTGCCTCTTGGTGATCTAAAATATGCATTGCCAAATCTACCTTCTGCCTCTTATTGTGGAATTTACATCTCCTCCTAACTTAATTGTGTCAAAATGCTCTGTTGACTGTTGTTCATCTGTTAGTTTGCCTCCATGCTTGGATTAGTTTGAATGGGTAAAGGTCCTTAGCATTATTAATAGTAATTAATTAAACACAATGGGCTATAATTATAAATTATATATTTGTTCAATGTGTATATTAAACTATTACCTCAGTTCCTATTTGGTTAAAATTGACTGTAGTTCTTCTAGGTCTTGATGAAGAGACACTTTTCTAACTTTTCTTAGCCTTACCATGCCCTTGTGGTTTAGCCTTACCTAACCCTCCAAGCCTTCATCCTTCCAATTGAAAACCTATTGTCCTTCTGTACCTTTGCCATAAAAGCAGTCAAAAGTCAGTTTGGGTTATCCTAATCTCATATATATAATGAGATGTCAACCATATAGCAGTCAAGTAGAAGTTTTGGTAGGCTTTTTCACATGTGTGTGTCAAATGAGCCACCTTTATTTGGAAGGTACAGCCATTAGGGTCTTTAATATTAGCTAGTGAGGCATAAATTCTCCAATTACAATTTTGATTCCTACATTTTCCTTCAACTCTAAGCTTATCATTCTTAGGACACCAAACCTGAAATCTATTTTTAATTCTATGATTCCTTATTGCTTCTTTCAACTCATGTCTATCCTTGAAGATCATGCTCACTTGGAATTAGGGATTATCCATTTCCCTAGCTACCACAAACTTAGGAAATGTGGCCATCCTTTCACCTTCAAAGCATGATTCTGTATGCAGCTCATCACTTGATACATAATCTGAATCTTGCTCTAAATGCTCTTCCTCTATTGGAACTTTAGTTGGTGGTTGCATAGTCTCTGCAATTCCCCTGGGCCTTCCCCTCTGCCTTGATGAACTACTTGATATGTTCACTTGCACTGCTTCAAGTTAAGTAGTTTCTATTAACACATTAGCTAAATCTTCATCACCATCCATTATGTCATAATCAGGGTCCACTAATTCATTATCACCCTCTGTAATAGCCTCATTTGTATCTACTCTATCTACCAATAATGCATTTATATCCTGTATATCTGTATCTTGATCATTTGGTGCTTCATAATTAGTATCCACATCATATATACCTTTATGTTGATGAGTTTTAGTCAAATCATCTTCATTAGCACTTGCATTTGCTACATTCTGAACAACATCTGCTCCATCTTCCTCAAAATTGAAATCTCTCAGCAATTCAAAAGCAATATCAGCTACAAATGATTCCCTAATGTTTGGCTGTCCTGTTAATAATAGAAGCAAATTCTTCTTGGCATTTGAGGCATTTTGGTAGTATCTGGTATTATAGTCTTTATTGCATTAGTGTCATTTAGTTCTTCAATAACCACACCACTCTTCACTAGTGGGCTTTCAATTTCTAACACTTGATTAGCACTCAAATATTCGACATACAAATCTATCTCCCTTACATCAAATGTTGTCAATGCCAATTCATATGCATTTGCATTAGTTCTAGTCAATTTTAGTCCATCTTTAAACTCCTTGCTAGGCACCCTCCACTAATATCTTAGACTGCCATGCACCTTAATTTCAGACAAAACTCTATCAGCTTCAAGGGTGTCAAATGTATTTGGATCCAAATCACCATGTAATACTCCTCTCCATCAAAATAACCCCATTCTCCCTTTGCACCATTATAATGTATCTTGAGAGAGAACAACCCATCTGTTACAAGTATGGTAAAGCACACAAATTAAATTATCATTTGTTATAGAGTAAATTAAATTAACCCGATTCTCTCTTTATAGGATTTCTAACCAATTTACCTAAGCACTTGCCCACTTGTCCAACTTGAATAATAAAAAAATCCCTTAATGAATATGTTTTCAAATGGAATCAACAAGAAAGACAAATATAAAGCATACCTAGATGTCGATTCCTCCCCATCAGCAAATGCTAGTCCACCCTTCTTGTTTGTGTCTCCAATAAATTTTTTACAGTTACTTTCCCCTTTTGGCCTTTTTGCCAAATAGAAAATGTTTTGTACTTTACCCTAATTCCAAATTGGAGTCTAGCACCAATATATCCCGCTAAATTAACCAAATGAATGCTTATATGTTCACTCTTCAATGAAAATCACAGTAGGAAAGTTGGTCAAAATCGAAAGTGAAAGAAAGTGTGTAATTGATAGAAAGTGAAAGAAAGAGACGAGATGGCTATACGCAAATGAAGGAGGAAGGCTACAATGGCATAATGACGTGGATTTTTTTATTTTGAAAATGGTTAGGTGTTAACATATATAGTGCTAGCCGTTAGAGTTAGCTGAGAGAATTAACAGAATGATTTTAATGTGCACATCCTTGAAAGTTCAATAATTTTTATGAAGCAAACTTTAGTTAGAGGACCAAAGTGTGCGTTCTGCAAAAGTTAAAGGATCATGAGTGAAATAAACTCCATTTTAGCATTTTTTTTTCTTTTTATAATTGTCTTGTCATACATAAAACTACTATGCCATAGTCGTATTTTTGTATAGATGTTGATACTATTTTCATCAGAGGTTAGACTACTTTAGAATGCTAACAACGAGAGAAGAGAAGAAAAGGGAGAGTTGCAAAAATATAGCATAAATGTTATATTTTTATTTTTTGCCAAAGAAATGTTATATTTTTATGAGGGAAAGATATTTTTGCAATAAATATTTTGTTACCCTAAAATGTTATTTGGTCTTTTTTTAGTTATTTTTGAAAATTTTCCAAAAATCTACTCAACACTGTGTCGTTTGAATTTGATGGATTCGCTTATAGAAGTTGCAAGAAATTAGATTAGGCTAATATTTAAAATTTAATGGATAACTTTATCCCAAATTTTACATATTTTTATAATTATTTTCTTTTTCTTTTATTAATTCTTTCATAATTTAATATTTTAATTATAATTTGTCCTAAAATTAAATTTTTTTTAAAGAACAAACAATAACAATATTTTCATTTTAATATGAAAAAAAATAAAATGAGTTTAAATTTATTATACAATATATTAATTTAATTTTTAAATTTTGATAAAATTAATGATTTTTTTTCTAACTTTGTGAATATGGTAAATTAATAATAATTTAATCAATTAAATTTAAAAAATTAAAGAGTTAAATAACTTCAATAGAAATTTAAACTATAATAAATTTAAAGATGAATTTCATATCTTAATCTTTTAATTAATAATTTTTTAATTACAAATTAGGGTAAAATTAGAACTAAATAAATTGCAAAATTAGCATAAAAAGAATAAGGTATATTTACAAAAATGCACAAATTTCAAGATATACAAAACTCCGAATTCAGTTTCGCCATTTAACCAAAACCCAAATCTCTAGTTGCCTGCGAAAACCAGAGAAACACTCGTTTTTCCATTTTGAGGTGTAAAGCTTCTAACTTTATAGAAAAAGGTAAGATTTTCGATATCACTTCTCTCCATTTTAGGTGTTCTGGGTTCAGTGTTTTTGGATTCTTTCTTGTTTACTAACTTTGATGGTTAGATGAATTATTTGCTTTTGGGTTCTTTCTGTTTGCTTTTTATATTCTTTATAGATAAGCAATCTTCTCTTTCTTTGACTCTCTGTGTTGCAGTTAACAAGCATTTGATGAATTGGGTTTTTGATATTCTATGTTTTTAAGCTTCTGTTCATCCAAAAGAACTGCTTGTGTTTTGAACCGTGCTTTTCACATTGGTCGTCGTTTCTCAAACCCTTGTACTGAAGATATTGTTTTCAAAGCTATTTGTGTTAATCTCAAACAGAGGAGATGGAGTTTCTTAGACCAAATGTCACCCCATCTCACTTCTTCATTAGTGAGCCGTGTTGTATGCCAGTTTCAAAACTCACCTCTGTTAGCTTTAGAATTTTACAAGTGGGTTCTAGAAAAAAGGAGTGTTTTGCACTCAATAGAGTCTTGTTGCACTGTAATTCATGTGCTGGTTAACTCTAAAAGATATGATGATGGCTTGTATCTGATGAGGAACTTGATGAGTGTATATGGCAGATCCCCTTTGGAGGTTTTAGACGCATTGGTTAATACTTATGGAATGTGTGAATCGAATCCTGCTGTTTTTGATGCACTCGTTCGCGCTTGTACTCAAATTGGAGCTGCTGAGAGTGCTCATCAAGTGATCAAGAAGCTACAATTAGAGGGTTTTTGGGTCACGATTCATGCTTGGAACAATTTTTTGAGTCATCTTGTGAAGTTGAATGAAATTAGTAGGTTCTGGAAGGTGTACAAGGAAATGGTTTCTTATGGATATGTTGAAAATGTAAATACTTTCAATTTGCTTATTTATGCTCTTTGTAAGGAATCTAAAGTACCAGAAGCAATGTCAGTATTCTATAGAAGCTTGAAGTATGGTATATGGCCTAATGTTGTTACTTTTAACATCATCATAAATGGAGCTTGCAAGACAGGTGCCATGGATCTTGCATTGAAGCTTGTTAGCAAGATGGAAGCCATGTCAGGGTACTTTATTAAGCCAAACTCTGTAACTTATAATTGTCTCATCAACGGCTTCTGCAAAATTGGGAAAGTAACTGTGGCAGAAAAAGTTAAAAATGGAATGTTGGAGAAAGATTTTGTGCCTGATGTGAGGACCTATGCAACTCTGATAGATGGATATTCGAGAGGGGGTATTTTGGAGGAGTCATTTAGGTTATGTGATGAAATGGTGAAAAAGGGATTGATACCAAATTCTGTCATATACAATTCAATCATCCATTGGCTTTCCATGGAAGGAGATATGGAAGGAGCTTCTTTGCTTTTATCTAACATGATTGATAAGCGGATATGCCCTGATCAATTCACATATTCTATCCTTACTAAGGGTCTTTGTAGAAATGGTTTTGTCGATGAAGCTTTTAAATTTCACAAGAAGATTCTTGAAGATAACATTGTTGGTGATGAATTTTCACACAATATTCTTATCAATTACTTGTGTAGAAGCAATAATTTTGCAGGAGTGAAACAACTTTTGGCCAGTATGTATGTTCGTGGCCTGATTCCTGATGTTATTACATTTGGTTGTTTGATTGACGGGCACTCCAAGGAGGGCAATGTTGAAACTGCAGTTCAGGTCTATGAGAAAATGATTAAAGCAGGCGAAAAACCCAATTTGGTAATCTACAATTCTGTTATAAATGGTTTATGCAAGGAGGGAAGATTAGATCTTGCAAGACTTCTGATAGATATGTTGGGGAGGATGGATTTAGTTGACATCATAACTTATAACACCTTGATAAATGGGTATTGCAACAGTGGAAAGATTGATGAGGCATTTGCTTTGTCTTCAGAAATGAGAAATGCAGGAATTGCAGCAAGCCATGCCACTTACAACATATTGATAAACTTTTTGTGCAAGCTTGGGCATGTTCATCAAGCAAAGGAACTAATGGAGATGATGGTCCTTCGGGGTTTCATTCCTGATGATATAACATACACAATTCTTATTACCAGTTTCAGCAAAAAGTGCAGCACTGAAGAAGTGATTGAATTACATGACTACATGGTGCTCAAAGGAGTAATACCTGATAAAGAGACGTACAAGGCAATAGTCAGTCCACTTCTTCAGGAAGGCATGGTGACTTAGTTTAGTTTTGGAGAATGAGCAGAAACTATGGGTGGTGTACAAACAAGGCTCCTATTAAGTGCCAAGGTCAGATCATCACTTTTTTTTCAGTTATATCATGGAGTATCTGATCATATACTTCCAGTATGTCTAAACAGAATCCTGTGAGGCTTGCAAACAGAAATTTTTTTTTTTGCCAAATTGCAAAGAGACGGATGGTTGTGCATATATTTTTGGTTTGTCCAGAGAGTGTGCAACCTCATTGCTTCTTGGGGATGATAAACTAGATTTTAGGTTTTCTAGTTTTTATTCTTTACTTCTTAAAATATAGGCTTAATGATTTTTGAACCTTTGTTTGATACACAATATAATTGTTGCATAACACGAAAATAGAACAATTCATATTCAACAATAGGTTATAAGAAAACATGAGCTGTTATTGGTTTGATTTCCTATTATTGTTTCAAGACATGGCATTGTATGCTGTCTTCAGTTTCTTGCTGCTGCTACAAGATAACGCCCCTTTGCACTTTAAGAAGTTGAACTTTAAGAAGTTGAACAAGTAACCAAAGCCATGTAATATATATATTAAAAAAAAAAAAAAAAAAAAACCGGTTGATATCACTGGCACTCCGCCAGTGCCTATTAGTGAATTCTTCTCTATCCCAGAAGAAAAGGAAATGGGTGAAGAAGAAAGAAGAATGTTGAAAATTCATCAAGATGATATCTACACTACAATGCCCTAAAAACTTTCTTGTGAGGCAAGGATAACAAATCTCTGTTACTGTTAATGTAGAAATTGATATGTATTCTTTCCAAAGCAAGACCAATAATATTGTTCTACGAATGTGCGAACTTAATTTTTGTTTTTCTAATAAAATTTTTGTGGAGGGTACTTTCAGGATGGCTGAATGCTACAAATTTCATGCATATGAAAATGATATTCATTACAATTGTTTAGAGCGGAAACAAATAATCCATATAACCAATTTTAATTAATTTTGAGATTAAAACTTAAACTGAATTGATTATTAGAAGGGAAAATACCTAATATTGTATTCTCGTAGGTAAATTTTAACTTTTAACTGCAATGGAACTCAGGCCAGTTTTGCCTCCCAGAAAGCATCCTAGTGGCATATACCCTACTCTCAACTATCAAGTGATCACTGAGATCTTGCCACATCAGATTGGACACTTACAATAATGCTATTGCAAATGAATCAAATTCATGTCCCAAGCAATCTCCAGCAGTCAAAATCCTTATCCCAAAACCTCATCCGCTCCCTTCCCCTCCCTCCACTCATTTCCCTCTCTTTTCCTCCATACCATAAACCATAAACAACGGAAAAAAAAAAAAAAAGAAAAGAAAAAAGATAAGACGTTCCACAAAACAGTTACAGAAACCGAAAAGCACATAGCCAGAATTATCTCCCTCTTCTCCTCTTTTGATCTCTGGCCACCACCATGTCTTGCTCAAATCTGACAATGTGGGTGTCCTCAAAACCATCTCTTTCAGACACCTCTTCGCTCTCTTTTCGTTCTTCTCTCAACCCTTTTCAGCTTCCTACTCACAGTTCTGCCACCGGCAACCCATCCAGATCCTCTTCTGCGACTCCAATTCACTGTGGTCTCCGTGAGCTTCGGAGTCGTATAGATTCAGTGAAAAACACACAGAAGATCACTGAGGCCATGAAGCTTGTTGCTGCTGCTAAAGTAAGAAGAGCACAAGAAGCTGTTGTTAATGGTAGGCCATTCTCTGAAACTCTAGTAGAGGTTCTTTACAATATTAATGAACAGCTCCAAACTGAGGATGTAGATGTGCCTCTCACCAAAGTTAGGCCTGTCAAGAAAGTTGCTCTAGTTGTTTGTACTGGTGACAGAGGTCTTTGTGGGGGTTTCAATAATGCTATTATCAAGAAAGCAGAAGCACGAATTGCAGAATTGAAGGATCTTGGACTTGATTATACTGTTATTAGTGTTGGAAAGAAAGGTAACGCATATTTCATTAGGCGGCCTTATATTCCTGTCGATAGGTTTCTTGAGGGCACCTCTCTGCCTACAGCTAAAGAGGCTCAGGCGATTGCAGATGATGTCTTTTCACTGTTTGTTAGTGAAGAGGTTGATAAGGTGGAGCTTTTATACACAAAATTTGTGTCATTGGTTAAGTCTGATCCTGTTATACACACTCTGCTACCACTCTCACCAAAGGGAGAGATCTGTGACATTAATGGCAACTGTGTAGATGCTGCTGAGGATGAATTCTTCAGGTTGACAACAAAAGAAGGGAAATTAACTGTAGAAAGAGATGTGGTTAGGACTCAAACAGCAGATTTCTCACCAATTTTGCAGTTTGAGCAGGACCCAGTTCAGATTCTCGATGCATTGTTACCTCTGTACTTGAACAGTCAGATTTTGAAGGCATTGCAGGAATCACTAGCTAGTGAACTTGCTGCTAGGATGAGTGCTATGAGCAATGCAACGGATAACGCAGTGGAATTGAAGAAGAACCTTTCCATCGTTTACAATAGGGAGCGACAAGCAAAGATTACGGGAGAGATATTGGAGATTGTTGCAGGTGCCAATGCATTAACCTAATTCTCCATCACAATTCTGTTTCTTTGTGGGTAAATTCATGGGTGCCTTATTCATTCAAATATGCTTGTTTTAATAATAGTTATGAGATAGGACAATTTTTTTTTCCTTTCATTGCAATTCTCAAATTGCTTATAAAAACTCTGCACATTGAGAAGTACAATATATTAACAAGAGAGCATTCTGATCTTTTTTTTTTCCATGATATATTTATACTAATTCTATTTATTGTCTGAAGATAGTTTCAGATGCAATGTGTTAGTGTTAATGATACGTTTAACTAATTGTCATTGCAATTTGATTTAACTTATCATGTTAACATAAAGGTCAAGTATACAAAGTCCTTTGTACTACTACCAGCTGAATGCTAGAATGAATAGAAGCAGGAAATTGCTTCGTATAGAAGAAACAAGAAATGATGGAAATTAAAAAATTCATGAATTTTCACAAAACATGCAATTTCAACACGAGTTTTTAATTTTGGTAAATCAGATCATAATTTTAGTAATTTTATCACCAAAAAACGATTTCAATCAAAATTCAAGTGGCTTGATCTAATGTGACATTTTTTTAATATTATTTTGTCCACGCTAGATCTGATTGTGAAACTAAAAAATAAAAAAAAATTAAAAAAGCAAATTTATAACAAGAAGAGAAAGGCCATCGTTTAAAGTTAAAAACATTACTTAAAAGAAAAAAATCTTGAAATCATCAAAATCAGAAAGAACTCTGTCACAAGCTTCTTGTTTTCCACCCAAACTTACACACCCATATGGCACTGGCGTTGCTTCCCTTAAGCTAGCTAGTCATCATTCCCACAACTTCCCTAGTTACTTAGGCAATTGGCAACAGAAACAAATTAGTAAATATACAAAGAAAGCATGTTGGAATACCATAAAGAATGCCTTTACTAATATTCAAATGTTTTACAAAATATGAACAAGTATACAAGAGTAGTGGCCTAAGTCCCTAACTTGGAAGGATTCTAGATATATCACTATATCCTATTATATCCCACTATATCTATAAATGAGGGAGACTAGACATATTTATAGGCAACTCAACCTCTTTACTATTTTCTCCTCCTTAAATGGACGATTGAGATGTATTTAATCCAACGGTGGGAAATGCTTAGCCTAGAAATATCTAGAGATTTCTACATTATTCCATTGACTTAATCTCCTCTGGGGCTTCCTTCATGCCCATTTGAACCTCCTTAGGTAGGTTGTAAACCTCCTTGCATGAGTTGGCCAATTGCATGATTGCTACCTATGTTGTTATGGCACTGTAAATTGGCACAGCTCACCTTGGCTATCTAGCCAATTCTCCTAATTCACTCATGCATTTTTCCTCAAACTTTGTGCATAGCCTTTACATTCCAAATAAAGTCTCCATACCAAATTTTAGCTCAATTACAGTTTTATTCCACGAGTTAGAGCGTACTCTCCTCCTCATACCTAAAAGTTTTTCCTATTTGTACAACCTAATTTTCTCTTATTGCATATATAAAGGAGAGTTATCTGTTGGTAGAACATGACATCTATCTCTCTCCATCTCTAACCTCATCATTTTTCATGCTCTCGTCTCCAAATATCCAAACTTTGTGAATCAAAGCTTGTTCTTCTTCTAAGCTCAGTCTTCTACGTCATGTGGAATTGATATGGAAACCCCGTTGTCTTTGAATGATTAAATTTCAAACACTAAACTTGTAAGTGAGATTGAATCACCTACTTGTTGAATGCAACCATAGTCTTGTTGTGAATTTCTACACCTCTTAGACATGGCTTAACCCTGGTAGAAGATTCTTTTAATGCCCAATTTAGTAAATAAGCTTGATTGTAATGTTGGTTTTTTTTTAATTTTTTATTTTTCAAGGGACATAATTGATGGGTTTGTGCAATATAGTACGATGATTGTGGTTTTCTTAGCTAGCATGTTCCCTAAATCACATGCTATTAGAAGGAAGTAGTGTATTCTTCAATACAAGGGAAGAAGAGTTTGAAGGAGTAAGTGAGTTTGCTAAGAGAGAATAAGAACTTATTAAGTTATAAAGTTAGAATAGTTGAAGATTATGTTTCTAAAGTAAAGGCAATGAAGTAAAATTGGCTATGAAGCTTGAAAGAACAGTTATGAGCAGGGTTGAACTTGTAGATGAGAAAAAGAAATTAAGGATTGAGCAAAAAAAAAAAAAAAAAGCTAAAATTTATGAATTTGATATTAGCCTTTGCTTTGATAGTGTTTGCCATTGGATGTTATCAATACTGGAACAGTAGGAATTATCGAATGGCTTCCATGATGATGATACTACCATAATGATATAGTTCAATATTATATTTTGTGTTGGAAGTTTACTATGGTGTAGGATTTAGGTAATAGTCCAACTGGTTTTGGGTTTAGTTGTAGTTGATATAGGTTTCTATGGTTTTTCTAAGTACCAATATGCATGTGATGACATGCACACCAGTGAGTGATAAATTTGTAATCGATTTCACTTATATGAAATGGTAATTATGTTTATGTCATATCTATGTGCTTTCATATTTTTGAAAACAAAAGACAAATAAAAGTTATGCAGAAAATAGTTAGCTTATGCTGTCACATAATTAAGACTAATCAACTACTTTAGTTACCTTTACAACAACTTTATTGTAGTAATAACTAGACATGGCAGGAATCCCTAGGTCTGGTTTGGTCCAATTCTAACCTCTTTAAATATCAGCCCTTAACCAACCCTTAAACTTTGTGTTCTAGTTTCAATTCATGATTCATACAGTTTTGATTTTGGTTCAGATATGATTTTGTATGGTTTTGATTACAATTTGAAATTTTAAAAAATTACAAAAATAAATATAAAGAATTGTAGAGTTAAAATTATTTTTATTTAAAATATTAATATGTTAGAAAAATCTTAAGTAGACACACACACACTCACACACAGTTTCAACAATCTAATTCTAGTTATTTTGCATCCTATTACACTTAAAAGGCCCTTAAACCTCCGGTTTGACAATATGGTTTGTGAATCGAAATCATTGATTGGTCCAATTTTAGGATTGATCTGGACTAATTGTGGTCTAGTTTATAGTTCAAACCGGCCTTTTGCATGTCTATTAATAACTATCTTACCATTCAATGTTGGACAAACCATTACTCAAAACTCAGATCTGTGTTAACGAGTCATAAAAATAATTGACAGGTTGTAGTCATCACATCAACTCATAAACAATAATTTATATTTGATAATAACCTTAATATGAACTCATATAACCAATTCATCTATTTATAATCAACTCAGAAAAATATAAATCTTAATATAATGTCAAATACATTAAACCTCAAGTCATGAATAGCTAGAACAAAAGTTTGCATAATTGTGCAGAAAACACACAAAGTACCTATTACAATAACATTAGCAGCTCCTAAATAGCAACTCCAATTGCTTATAAGACTATTACTGAGATATTTACAAAAAAAATATACAACCCAATTTTAGTCTAATAATACCTAAGCCTTTGAAGAATTTACTTGCAATATTGATAAAAAATTAGAATAAAATAATATAAAATTAGAAGCTACTGATTGGTTGCCTTGGATGTAGTCCCCTGAGTACTAATAGTGCAATAGCTTGTATGAGACCAGATGTTGGTTGAGATATATTGATTGGCATAGTATTTGAAGATGGCTGTCTTCTAGGTGGATTGGCTTGAGTTTTGGTGGGAGATGGCTGCGTTCTATGAACTCTTAATTTTTCATCCTCTAAATTGCATTTGAACCTTAGAGGCACTTAGACTCAGTAAAGAGACCTCCAAAAGCCAAAATGCCAAAAATAACTAAAACCCTAAAAATCGAAAAATGGAGCCTCAGGAACTAAGATCCACTCCTTTAGCCTATGAACCATCCTTATATCATCCGAAATTGAATAACAAATACAATACAATTGGAATCACAAAAAACTAATGAGAAATTTGTGAGAGTGAACAAAAAAAGGCAAAATGAGCAAAAAAATAGGCCTATTACTGCAGAGTGGCTTGCGACTGCCTGCAGTTGCTGCTCGGCAACAAATGTTTTTTCCATTTTTTTCACTTTTTTACTGAATCCCACATCGAAACTTTATAAACTCTTCCACCAGTCTTTCCCCTATATATAGGGGTGCTCTTCACCTTTTGACATCTTGACCTCTTAGTTTGCTTGATTAGCTTTTGCATCAAGCAAACCATCCCCATAAGCTTGATTTGTCAATGATCGAGCACCTTAGTTTTAAAGTTTTCTTTTTCTTTTCTTTTTTTTTTTTTTTTACTTTTCTTTTTGCTCCTTACTTTGCAAAGTAAATTGGGTTACAACTTCCCAAGATAAACAGTCAAGTCAAAAAGCTTTTCGCTATTTGAGGTAAGCCATTGCCTGCCTTCTGAGGCTAATCGTTGCTTATCTATGAGATAAGTCTCTTTTCCTTTTCTTTATTTATTGATTTCATTTTATTGTTTTCCTTCTTGGAATTAATTTATTGTCTCCCTCCTTGGGATTTATTTATTGTTTTCCTCCTTAGGATTCTCTCTTCTTCCTCCAAGGCCCTTTTTTTTTTTTTTTTTCTTAATTGATTCACTTAGGATAGTTAATTAAAATATAAACTAATTAATTTAACTTATTAATCAATCAATCAACTCAATCAATCAATCAAAACATGATAAAGTGGTTTAAATAAAGCCTTTTGCAAGAAAGGAGAACTATATGAGTTCTAATTCTCATTCAAAGGAATATGCAGGTATGCTTGGTTCATCAAGCAACGAATCCAATTAAAATAAATCAATTTCTCCCTGTCATCTTCTTCACTCTTAAATTAATTTTCTTCTAGTTTGTTATATTGATTTTATTAGGATTAGTTGGGGGAATGTGTGACTTTCCTATAACCTATAAAGATTAGAGGAAGTATCCTCTAATTGGATTTTTTCCTCTAATTGGATTTTTGGTTGTAATCTAAATTTAATTTCATACTTTCTTTTTTCCTTTTATGCTTTATTTATATGAATAAATGTAATTAATGATCATGCATTAATTAATCTGTACATGCATAATTTATGAAATCATTATTTTCTTCAAGTCACAATTATGTTAAATGTCAAACTAATTTTAATAAATTAAACTAAAAACTTAGTACTTGAATCCCCTGAATCCTCTTTAGTTTTTAGGCTAGTGATCTTTTCCTTTGGGATATTAATTGGAGTCAACTTGGAATTTTCCCTTAATCATTTTCCCAAATAAAATAAAATTAAGGTGGCAACTCTTCAAAATCAACCAATTTGAACCTATTTTAAAACCGTGAGACTTAGCTCAAATGAGCATTTCGATACCACTTAGCGGATCGAACCATTGCTCGGATGAGGCTCATAGCTAGTGACTCCATTGGAGACCACCTTCTTTTTAATAAAAAAAAAATAAGAGGACAACTAATTGGTTTAGAAATTAGGTTGGCCTTTGAACAAAGTTGTGACTTTCATACATCATTTGTATAGGCTTTTTGCCTCCAAATCTAGTTCTAGGAATATAATGATAGTGTGTAGCATCGCGTGGGTAACCCTTATTGGCTCCATTCGCCGATAGCAAAATCATCCACCCCACGATGAATCCTTTAATCCTTTCGAAGGGGGTAATGATCAATACATACTGTTGGACTCACAAGAGGCTCCTTGACTTATATGTGATTAGGTATATCATTGCTTCAGTGTGATGGGTAACCTATCCGAGCCACCCTTATATTTTCATGTAATGAACTTAGATCTTGACCTTAGGTTGTATGTACCATAATCAAAATTTTGTATCTTTGCATTCTCATGAAATATTTTCCCATGCATATCATGCATTCATGTTGTACAAAAAACATCCATTTATTTTAAATCTAGGCTGCACCTTTTGTCACGCCCTAAACCCGAGGGCACGTGACCGGCACTAGGACATGGAAAATGCACGTGGCTACCAGTGCCCGTAGTAAACTTGACCTCACACAACCTAACAAACTATCCCACAATAGGGCTATGGGCCCACACGAGTTAAGTAGATCCAACCCAACATCAATATAAAACAAAGTCATGCTGGACTAATAACTCACTTATCTCATTATCTCATAAATATAATATCATTATCATACAATTGAATTCTGCTTAATAAACAAGTTCCAACTCAAAATATACATAGTAACTGATTGTTACATAAAATACAGATAGTAAAGGTAACAGTGCGGAGTTCTATAATTACAATACAATTATGAATATGTTATTTACACTTCTCAATACTTAATAATACAGACTACTGCCGAAAGGAAATTAGCAATTTACTCAGTTTACAATTCCTTCACGGGCTCATTCCCTGATCTGAAAAATAACAAATTGAACGGGAATGAGCATCCGACTCAGTGAATGATACTAACTAATATATTAATCTGGTGTCCTACATACAAGTTTATAGTATTCATGCTATACATCATGTCACAGAGATAGACAAATCATATAATCAAGTAAGGATGGGATACAGTCCACAGTACCACACTAATAACCAATGTGGGGAGTCGATTCCCCTATCCTAGCTCTCTGAATCCAATAATTTGTCTCTTATGTCCAATGGGTCCGGCCGTCATTAGTCTGTACCAAGCAACCCTAACCCGACTGATAGTGTCCCTGGCGATGAGTAGGCCCAGCCAGCATACACCAGTCATAGCTCATCTTCTTAATCCATCATAATCCCAATTATAACCATAATCATAACCATAACCATGATCCTAGGTGGTACTGTATCCTCCTTACCTCCATCCGTCAACCACAATCACAATATAGCATAGAATAAAGAATATCGATTCATCATTCACAATCAAATATTACATGCATCTATGTAATAATAGTGCATAATATAAATAAATAAATATATATATATACACACACACACACACACATACAGTAAATGCAGATGCATATGGAATAGAGTAATTTATTAGAGAGTATCATATATATATATATATATATATATATATATATATATATATATATATATATATATATATATATATATATATATATATATATATATATATATATATATATATATATATATATATATATATATATATATGTATATACACACATATACAGTAAATGCAGATGCATATGGAATAGAGTAATATATTAGAGAGTATCACTCACCTAATTGACGACGTATCTCAAAGACTTTCCTCGGAAGTGCGACCCTTGGAACTAAAAGGATGCCAGAAACCAAGACACTGAATAACAAGAGATATCATCAGGATGTGAACGACTCACATAACCAGACGTAACTTAAAGAACATTGAGACTCTTATCGAGATCTCGACAGAACCTCACTAAACTCGGATACCACCCAAAATAACAAAAAACATAACACTTCTAAAATAACCTTAATAGAAAACACAATCTCAGTGACCCCTCCTGGGTCCACCCAACTCATACTCAATAGCAGACTCAACAAACTCATAACAACTACAAAGTAGAATCCGCTAAATATAATATAACTCACTTAATTATTGAGATATAACAGTTTTAGGTTTACCCTCACAAATTTTGATCATACGGACATCGAGAGTTGCACTAGAACGACGAAATGGAACTAATAGATTGCCCCACGCACCACCGCCAAAGCATCACTGGCCGGCCACGCATTGCTGTTGCCGGTGGCGGATCTAGGCGATCTTCACACCAGCAGGTTCACCTCGAATCTAGGATCATAAAAACCACCTCCATTTGCTGTCAGTAGCTACCGTCTTCCGGAAAATGCCTCAAAAATTTTGGCCTCCATAGCTCTGATCTCCGCATCTAGTGAGTCTCAAGGGACGAGGTAGGTACCAAATAAAAGCTCTTGTCACTAGGAGTCGAATGGAGCTGGCCTTGCTCAATTTGGCCACCGAAATCGGCTGAAATCTACATTCAAAGTCTCGACACCGATGGTCCTTCTCTCCTCGCGTACGCCACCGTGCGCCACCCGATTAGGGTGCTGCCGCCTCCCTTGAAGTCGCCGAACAATGCTCTACCCAGTGGTGGTGGCGATGTTCGACACTGCCAGCCAAAATTCCACCAACGGTCCTTTTCTCTCTCTCTCCTCCTCTCTCTTTCTTTCCATGTTTTTGTTCTTCCAAACCTGGTCCCGTTTCCCTTCAACAGCCAATCACAATACTCCATTTCTTCCTCTTCTTTATTCACTTAAAACATACTTATATATACTAAAACAATAATAATAATAATAATAATAATAATAATAATAATAATAATAATAATAATAATAATAATAATAATAATAATAATAATAATAATAATAATAATAATAATAAAACTTATTCATAATAATAGTAATTATAATTAATCCCAAACTTCCGGTAATTATATATATAATTAATAATATAATTTAAATAATCAAACATAATATTAATTTTCGATATCAAAATATAAATTCTCCAAATAACTATTATCATATTTTCATAACTAAATATATAATTCTTCTTCAATTATATATACATATATAATATTTAAATAAAGTTACCATTAATAAGACATATTCAAATAGTATGAATATATATAATTTAATAAAATATAACTTCAATTTTTTACTTTAATAAGGAAAATACTAAAATAATACATTTTCATACAAAAATAGGATTTTAGAAAAATAATTGAAAATTCAGGGTATTTCTCCTTTAACCAAAGAAGGGGCAAACACTCTCACTTACATCCAAACACCTTTACCCCTAAATCCTAAACAGTCTTGCCTCTATCCCTAAACCTTAAACATCCAAGCACTATCATCCCTAAGTCCTAAACGCCTTTTCTTACATCGCAAACACCATTCCCCCACAAAACTTAAACACCTTTCCCTAACTTCTAACCTCACCCTAGCCTTTAACCCTAAACACCTTACCTTAACCTTTAACTCAAACACTTTACCATGGTCTTGCCTTAAACACCAAACATATGAACCTCACACTTCAAGCCTTCCTTTTGAATATGCATCTCAACCACCTTTAATATTAAACCTTAAACCTTAAACCTATGATGCCATTGCCGCTACCTAGCCTTGAAAACTCAAGTCCCCTTATCTAAACTCTACTACCTAACCACAAGATCTACACCTTTCATCTTCATCCAGGAAACTGGACACTTTAGGTCCCTAATACCTTGATTTTACCCCATGTTCAAAAGCGAACCCATTACCTTTAAAGCCCAACTACTTTGGCCTGATATACCTAAAACCTCTTGAACCCTATTCCTTTCATCAGTTATCTCTAAACCACCACAATCCAAGACACTACCCTAAGCCTAAATCTTTGGCCTCATAATACCATAAAACCTCGATTAGCCCATAAATCCATAAGGGAATTCTTTTTCCTCATAGTCTTTATGTCCTTGCCCCCATTGCCCTTTTCATGTCTTCTCCTAAAAGCTTACCTTTTTTCTTTAGTTTGCTTTCAAGGTATTAATGGCCAACCTAATCAACATGGATACCCTTACTACACTTAATAAGCAAAAGAAAAACTTTAAAGCTATTCTTACCTCTGCTTTTAATGCATAACAAGCCAACTTTAACCATGTTTTAACCATCCAACAAATTGGCTTAAATAATGCTTTGGCCCATCTCACTACTGCTTTCAACTCTCAACAAACTAACTTTACATATGCTTTGAATTCTCACTGCCAATCCATTATTGACAAAGTAAGGGAAATGATAAGCCAAGTTCAGCCTTCCAATGCTAGCATAACTAAGAGTGGCATCCTATTAGTTCCAAACACTGATGTCACTTTAGCTTATGTCACTCCATCTATCCCAACCATCAACATTCCCTTTATTTTGAATCCTTTTTAAAGTAAGGAAAACCCCACCCCTCTAAGGAAGACCATAAAAAATAGCATGAATGTGCCTAAACTAGGTCCTATATTAGAGAAGAAACAAATCACTTATGTCGCCTTTACCTCTACTAAATGGAGCAATAGGGAAACCACAACCATCATTAGTCAGTAACCTAGAAAAAAAAAGGGAGAAGAGAATTCACTAATTTGGGCATGCCTTTAAGCATGGGTTACCAAAAGGCTTCGAACTTGATCTAGTAACATCTTTGCAACCCAAAGCACTATCAACCCCTTTATCCAAGAATTACAATGTTGATGAATTCTGTGTGCACCATCAAGGGGTTGGCCATAAGATAAATTGTGTAAAAGCCTAAGAAACAGAATCTAGGACCTCATTGACAAAATAGACCTCATCCTTCCTAGACAAAATATCTCATCGATCTCTGAGCCACTATAAACTCCCTCAATTCTCAAGCAGGAAAAGCTTAAGCTACTTTCTTTGAGCAAGTCCTCATGATTATATATGGAGCAAAACCAAACCTTACGTTATCCTTACCAAAATCCATCAAGTGAGTCAATACTTTGAGGAGGACACAGTCTTAGAGTTAGAATATATTAAAGTTATAATCCAAAGAATAGAGTCTATTCATTAAAGTCATCTTTTTATTCTTAGTTTCAAGTATGTAATTGTCTCCCTGAGTCTATCTTATCATTTTTTTTATGTAATCATGGATGATGGCATTTCTTTATTTATAATAAAATTTGAATTTCTCTTCTCTTTATGTCATTATGAGTTTTCTTTTTCTGAATCCAATTTGAATGAAACTAATGGATTCTGGGGATTGAACAAATATTATATGAAGCAAAAAATTTTAATTTTAATTCCTAAAATCTACCAGGATCTATGAATTTCAATTAAATCGACTAACGTTTAGATAATTTACCCCTTATAGTAGGTAGAAAACTCTTGGTGCAATTGCAAATATGGGCTTTACAAACAAATAGCCTCTAGATTCAAATCACATGTGCTGCTACTTGAACAAACAATCTCTATTGGTATCCACACGAGCAAAGCAAGAAATCGGACTTTAATGTGCTAACACTAGCCTTAAAAATATTTTTCAAAATTTTTTTTACAGAAATACAAATTTTTTACTCTCTGTTTATCTCTCCCTCACACTAGAAAATGTATCTGTTAATAACAAAACCTAAAGATCATCTTAATTATGTTGTTTTTTGATATGATCAGAAGACGTCAAAAGATATCATTAACTGTTAAGGATATATTATGTTATTTTTAATATTTAAAATATTTATCTATATATAAATATAAATTTTAAATATTAAGTTTATTTTATCTTAATAAAGTAAATATACACAGTAAGAGTAAATTAATATTAGGTTAACTTTTAATTGTCTTCTAGTTCAATGAATTTAGACAATATCTAATTCAATGAACCTAGATAATTTTGAGTTCAATGAACCTAGACAAACATTAACCTATAGTCTGTTTCAAATTTATTCTAAGTGTGCGACCATATAGGTACATTAAATGTTGGCAATGGGCCTGAAAGTCCATTTCTGGCCCATAAGTCATAAGCGGCCTCTAATAAGACATTATGACTACCCAAGTTAAGTGAAAATTGGTGATCTGACATAACCTTTCATAGTCAGTGTTATAGTCTTTTTGTGACTCGATATTGTAATTGAACATAAGGCGTGGATTATGTCACCCTCATATTGTTCAATTAGATTATTTCTCGATCTCTAAATAGACTGACTAAACAAATGACATTGATACCTCTTATCAATTCATTTGAGTATAGCCATGTATTTTCTCAGTCTCAATTATTGAGGGACCTAGAGATATCTCTTAAAATAAAAGGGACAAATTCCTACTCAATCACTCACATTCCTCTGCATGATTCACTCTATATCCAATAATAAACTATATTACCATCCTGTTATAGATGATGTTGGACTATGTCAAAATGTAGAATTCCTCATGTAGGAATCTTTGATAATTTCAAGTCAAAAGACTGAATAACAATACTATAATGAGAATTACATATGACATTAACCATGTAGTATTCTCACAATGGGTCAGTCCAGTACACTATTCTCTAAGATATACTTATGAGCTGACTTGATATCTCATATAAATAACTAATAAAACATAATCATCAGTCAAACTACATATTAATATTAATTCATTATTGTTCTCCCAATAATGAGTAATTAGGGACAACATAGAATAGTATCCCATTTATCTTAGAATTTTACTATTAAGTCATGCACTTGATGACCTTAGGTGGAATCAACTATTCATAGAATTTATTATTAAGTCATAAAACATTAGTTGCAATTAATAACATGATAATGGATTATCTCTTTATTAATAAAAAATAATAATAATGACAATATTCATACTATCAGCCTAAGGCATATCACTAACAAAAACAAAGACCAATAATTTTTTTCGCAAGGTAAAAGTTAAATGCAGTGATGAGGAGCAAAAACCACAAGGATCAGGGATAAATCCAAAAAGAGTTCCTCAAGGTGGTTTATTCACCAAACCAATCACATATCCACCAAGATTAATCAAGTTGGCACCTAGGTAGAGTGGAAAGGTTCATTATTTCATATTTTAACCAAATAGTGTAATAGAAAGGAATATGGAATGAATGGAAAATCTCAAGAGATTAAGGATAGAAAACCATGTCAAATCTCTGTATAGCTTTACAGGTGGCCTTCAATACAACAGCAAGTAGACATAAATGCATCTTAGTAGGTAGAAGGAGTCTCATATCATCTTTTATTAAAGCTAACATCGTTGTTTAAGTTTGTAGCATTCACTAAAATCATCAAGGTTAATAGATCCTGCTCTCAAAAGGAAACATTCAATAATAGGTTTTGTCGAGCCCACTTTGCAAAAACTAACCAAGAATCATCAATAGCTTCCATCCTTACTTCAATTGGGGGCAAGTCCTTAATGGAACTAGTGCAATAATATGGATGAAGATCCTTTTGACTAAGGATAAGCAAGTATTATGATCAGTTAGCAAGGAAGAAGAATGGATTATAAGAAAGAATGATAGGACTCTTGATCTAAAATGAATCTTGTCTGGCAAAAGTGTCATCCTAATGGGTTTCAGCATAATCAAGCCTTCTGACCTCAACTAGAAAATAGTTTATTGTTTCAATGATGCATGGTAACCAAGAACTACGTAGACCTAATCCTATTAAGAAAGGACAAGTAAAGGGATGACAAAACCGCAGCTATGTAGGTAGCCTAACTTAGGTATGGTCCAAAAAATCCCCTTTTGTGCCAATTTTGCTCTCCTTCTCACTTAAAAAAATAAAAAAAAATAAAAAAAAGCTTGCTAAGTTGAAAACCCAAAAGGCTGACTTAGGTAGAAATTCGAGCAAGCTTGTCGAGTTAAAAACCTGAAGGGATGGCTCAAGCAAAAATTAGAGCTAATAATGAAAATGGTTCGCTAAGTTAAAAATCCTAAAAGGCAGCTTAGCTAGAGGATAGAGCAAAAGCAACAACTCAAGTAGGAATTAATACTTTATTTTGTTCAAATTAGAATACAGTGTCAAGTTAATTGTTTGTCACGTTCAAAAATAAAAAGTTGTGTACTTAGCCCATTAATGTTTGTCCAGAAAGAGTTAGGTCCTACCCTCCCTCAGAGTCATGTTTCCTAAGTTTTTGAGTCATCATCCTATGTCTATCAAGTCCCCTTACATTTTGAGATTTTTTCTTCCATCATCCTTCATGTCAAGAACTTATGGAGTTTAGCTCATCCTTTAATTCATGTGTCTGACCTACTAATTCTTACTTATAAGGTGGCACCCCACCTCTCCTACCTATCCTATTAAGGCTTATCGACAAAGCACTAGTGATCTCAAACTTTTGCAAGAATTCTTAAAGACTAGAGCTCTTTGGCCAGAACACCAGTTAAGCATGCCTTCTAGAGTCTATATCACAAGCTCTTGGCAAATCATATCATCCTTTAAAGTTGAAAGCCTCCATGGTACATCCAAGCATAGGCCTTTTTAGCAAATCAAATGGTCCCTAAGGTCCAATTCTCTCAAGACCTATAAAAGTTTAATCCGCTTAAAACTGAAAGGCTCAAAAGTCTATGCAAAGGGAAAACCCTTACTTATGAGCCAGTAGATTCTTTACAGCTAAAGCCTTAACATCATACCTTAGCTAAACTTCATCCCAAAGAAGTCTAAGCCACCTTTGTAGGAGTAAACTATCCTCAAACCCCGAAAACCTACTTTAGTATAGCCAAGATCAAGAAGCCTTCTCTATGTAGCCCAAACAGAAAAGCCTTTCAGCAAGCCCAAATCTAGAAAACTTCACCAAAAAGCTTTCTAAGCTTACTGATCTCTTTTGATCTCCTCTTTAGGCTGAAACTGATCGAGTTTTCCAAATTGATCTCTTTTAGTCTCTTATTTAGGCCAAAATAAACTAAGCCTTCTAACCTGATATTTTCTTATCTCCACTTGAGCAAAAGCTAACATAGCCTTCTAAAAGCTCACCTAGCCTTTTAAATAACCTAATTGAGGATGGGCGCCCCCCCTCCCCCTCAAAATTACTTCCTCCGAAGCATATTAGACTTAGCTTATTAACCTGACCTCCTCTAAAGCTACAATCTAACATCCCTACATCAAAACCCAATTTAGCTTTCTAGTTTGATATAATATAGCCCTAAGGCAAAATCTAACCAAGCCAACCCCATCATATCCTTAAAGGCTGGACTTGACCAAGCCTTCTACATAAACCTCTCTGAGGACAAGCTTAACAAAATGACCTTCCCCAAAAGCCAGACTTGACCTAACCATCTTCAAAGACCTAATCTCCTATAAGGATTGAGCTTTCTAATACGATCCTAAACTAAAACTTTTTTGAGGCTAGACCTATCTAAACCTTATAAGCTAACTAGCCTAATTTCTTTTAAAGGCCATATTTGACTTAGCCATTTTAAATAACTTCATCCAAGGCCAAATCGATAGCCTTTGACCAACCTTTAACTAACCTTATACCAGACTTAAGTTGAGTATGACCTCATCATCTCCAAAGTTAAACCAAATAATGTACTTTTCATCTTTTCAAAATATAAGGGCACCTTCCTCATAAAAGATCAATATTTTCCTATTAAGTTGACCCTTTGCAGGTTCAAGGTACCCAGTTCATATAATCTTTTGCATGATTGAATGCATTTCACATTAAATAGGTTGCTAATCAATAGCTCTTAAATTAGGATGGGTCATCAATCCAAAATCAAACCATCTTAGGATAGCCTTAGGATCATCAACCTAACACAGGGTTAGGTTTCCCATCCAAAATTAGACTATCATAGGATAGCCTTAGGATCATCAACCTAGCATAGGGTTAGGTTTCCCTTCTAACATCAGAGAATCCTAAGATAGCCTTAGGATCATTAATATAACATAAGGTTAGTTTTCCCATCCAAATCAGACCATCCTAGATAGTGTTAGGATCATCAACCTAGCAAAAGGTTAGGTTTTCCTTCCAACATCATACCATCCCAGGATAGCTTTAGGATCATCAACTTATTAGGTTTCTCTTTCAAACTTTTTAGACTATCCTAGGATAGCCTTAGGATCATCAACTTAACATAGGGCTAGGTTTCTCTTTCAAACTTTTTAGACTATCCTACAGTAGCCTTAGGATCATCAACCTAACATAGGGTTAAGTTTATCTTTCAAACTTTTCAGACCATCTTAGGATAGCTTTAGAATCATCCACCTAACATAGGGTTAGGTTTCTCTTTCAAACTTTCTAGACCATCCTATGATAGTCTTAGGATCATCGACCTAACATAGGATCAGGTTTTTCTTTCAAACTTTTCAGACTATCCTAGGATAGCCTTAGGATCATCAACCTAACATAGGGTTAGTTTTTTTTTTCAAACTTTTTAGACCATCCTAAGATAGCTTTAGGATCATTCTATCTATAAATATCTAGTAATGATCACCAAGGCATCCTTATGGTTCCTATTTCTGCCCCTTTATTAAAATCCTTTCGAAACTTCGCTTATAAATATTTAGTAACGATCACCTAGGCATTTTCATGGTTCCTTTTTCTGCCTCTTTTATTCAAATCTACATTACCACCCATATAAGTCTAACAACAGTCACTTGGACATCCCTATGGTCTATTTTCCCATTTATGCATTTTCCACCCATAAATGTTTAAGAAAAATTTCTTAAACATCATTGTGGTTCCTTTTACCATTAAAATCAACTATGCCTTTCACCCAAACATATCTAAATTCTTACTTAGACATCTCTTTGGTTTTTTTTTTTTTTTTTCCATCCTTTATCCCTAAGTTCATTACCATAAAAATTGCCTTTTGGTCGAGCCAATTCTAATGAGAGGATAGCTGTGAATACTTTTTTCACCCTCCAAATTGCATTTGAACCTTACAGGTAATTAGACATGGCAAATAGACCTTCAGAAGCCGAAACACCAAAAATTGCCAAAGCCCTAAAAATCGAGAAATGGAGCCTCAGGATCTAGGACCCATTCCTTAGGCCTCTAAACTATCTTCATATTATATGCAATAGAACAACAAGCATAATGCAACTGGAATCACAAAAAATGAATGAGAAATGGGTTAAACAAGCCAAAAATAGAACCATTGCCGTAAGGCAATAAATGTGTTTTTCCATTTTTTTTCTTCATTTTTTGACCAAATCCCACGTTGAAACTTTATAAAATCTTTTCCCAACATTTACCCTATATATAAGGTCCTTCCACTAAGTTTTTTTTTTCTCTTTTTGACCTCTTTACCTCTTGGTTTTCTTAATTAGCCTTTGCATCAAGCGAATCATCCCTATAAGGTTGATCTACTAAGGATCGAGCACCTTAGTTCTAAAGTTTTCTTTTTCTTTTCTTTTTGTTTCATTTTTGCTTTATTATTTGCTTCTTGCTTTGCAAAGAAAATTAGGTTGTGACTTTCCTAGCCAACTCGTAAAGTCAAAAAGTTTTTCACCATTCGAGGCAAACTGCCACTCATCATCCAAGGCTATTCATCGCTCGCTGTCCGAGGTAAGTCTCCTTTTCTTTATTTATTTATTTCATTTTATTGTTTCTCTTCTTAGAATTTATTTATTGTCTCATTGGAATTTATTTATTGTTTTCCTCCTTAGGATTTTCTCTTTTTCCTCCAAGGCTTCTTGCCTTTTTTAAATGATTCACTTAGGATTAATTAATATCTAAACTAAGTAACTTAATCTAGTAATCAATCAATCAATCAATCAAAATATGATGAAGTGGTTTGGCTAAATAAGCCTTTTTGCAAGAAGAGAGAACTGTGTGGGTTCTGATTCTCATTTAAAGGGATATACAGGCATGCTTGATTAATCAAGTAGTGAATCCAATTAAAATAAATCAATTTCTCCCCAATTGCCTTCTTCACTCTTAAATTAATTTTCTTCTAGTTTGTTATATTGATTTTATTAAGATTAGTTGGGGGAACGTGTGACTTTTGTAGCACCTATAAGGGCCAGAGGAAGTATTCTCTAATTAAATTTTTTATTGTAATCTAAATTTAATTTCATACATTCTTTTTTCTTTTTATGTTTTATTTATATGAATGAATGGAATGAATGATCATGCATTAATTAATCTGTATATGGATAACTCATGAAATCTTTTTTTTAAGTCACCAATTATGTTAAATGGCAAACTAATTTTAATAATTGAACTAAAAACCTAATTCTCGAATCCTCTTTAGTTTTGAGACTAGTAATCTTTTCCTTTAGAATATTAATAGGAGTTAACTTGGGTTTTTCCCTTAATCTTGTTTTTAAATAAAATAAAATTCAAGTGGCAACTCTTCAAAATCAACAAATTTGAACCTAAGGGTTCCATCATGAGACTTAGCTCAAATAAGCATTTTTAGTTGCCTTGGCTTGTGCATTTGTAGAAATTGGATGCATTGTGGGTGAATTGGTTTGAGTAGTAATATGAATTGGCTACTTTCTAGTTGACAATTTTTAAGTCCTAGTTGCAGCAGGCTACAATATAGGTTCATTTTGCATGGCAAAAAAGGAACATACTGCTCTTATGGATGAATTTAATCTAGCAACTGCAGGACCATTTAGAACTTGAAACCTCCTCTCACTAGGCATCTAACACAACAGACATCCAAAACCACAATTTAAATATGACAATAAACAATATAAGACAACATGAGTTTAAATATAGCAAAATAATACCCTGAAAGTTATAAATGACTTTTGGATAAGAAAAACTAACTCTTATATATATATATATATGTATATATATATATATATATATATATATATATATGTATATATATATATATATATGTATATATATATATATGCATATATATATATGCATATATATATATGTATATATATATATATATGTATATATATATATGTATATATACATATATATGTAAACATATGTATACATAGATATATGTATATATATGTATATATATGTATATATATATATATACATATATACATATATA